>RJWM01023141.1:0-32616 GCA_004363535.1 Dasyprocta punctata
AAGGAAGCATCTTAGACTACTTCCTGTAGCTACAGACGTTTCCTGAGCAATTTTAAAAGAACTACTGATCTCTCCCAGGCCTGTCTCTGGAGCTCTCAGCCTGACCCAGGCTCCCTCTGTGGGCACTGCCTGTCCCTTGTCACTCACCTGGGCCAAGCCCTAGGGTACTAGTGCAGCAAGCATGAATTTCATCAGTGATGTCAGTTCCCAGGTTTAAACGAGAAATACACAAATAAAGACTACATGACCAACTCTGAAATACTGAGAATCTCAATATTTGTGTATCTCTGGACTTGAGACCAAAGTCCAGAGTGAGATTACAGAACAGAAGCTGCCTTTGACGTTGGTAGAGGAAATGTTGATACGGCACTTTACCTGCTGGTACGAAGCCAGTGGACTGACGCTCATCTGCCTGAAGTTGAAATTACCCCTCAGCAAGTAGTGCATCTCTGTCTTTGCCCATTCACCTATAGGTTGTTTTAATATTTGAAAATCTTCAGTGACTAAACAGTTGATGAGTAGTTGAAATCCAGCTCAGTACAGGGCTTTTTTTTTTTTTTTTTAAACCAGTGATTGTTTCTTTCTTTCTAAATGAGTGCATTAGAAAAACTTGGCAAGCTTGGACATATATTTTCTGAATCCTAAGTGGTTGAGAAATAGGATCTATCTCATGGAACAATTGAGTATGTGAATAATTATCTTAGAGTATTCTTCCATTCAGCAGAAAGATCTATACATTTTAATAGTTGAGGTACATGGTTAAAATACATGTGCTGAATAAATTGTTAATATTAACAGTTTCAGTCATGACTCAAATATAGATTATGCATACATAATTGATTTGTTTTTATCTTGAGTTTCTTGGTCAAGAGTTCTCCAAATTACATCAGTTTTTTGACGTGGAAGTGAATGCGATCAGCTCAAAATTATGTAATTATTTATATTGGGCTTCTGTACACAAAATTTGGCTTATGATGATACCTTGCAGGAAGGTGGGTACAACTGGAGATCATCATGTTGATCAAAATAAGCCAGACTCAGAGAGACGCGTGTCACATGTTCTCCCTGACGCAGGGAAGCCCGGGAGATGAAGTGGCAGTGCAAGCGGGGACGTTGTCTACAGGAGGGAATAAGAGGAGGAGGGTAAGGGGGAGGCGTGTGAGCCAGATACATACATGGAAACCAGATGGTTTATAAAACTAATAGGCACTAAAAATAAAAGTAAATAAAATAGTTTTATTTATGATATAAATCTAGGACTTCACATCACAATTTGAAGTCTGAGTCATGCTAATTTTAAAATCTAGATTAAATAGATGCTTTTCTACGCAGATGTAAAATACTATAATTGACTCATGAGGAAGGAAATATGAAAAGATTTGGACATACTATGTATGTGTATCAACTCCCCACAAGGAAAATGTGATTATTCTATACTGCAAACATGGATTGATAGAAATTTAAAAAATAAAGTTGACTCAAGAAAAGAGAAGTAAAAGATGTTTAAAAAATAGCACAGGAATTCCAAAACTGGCTCTTGAATCAGATTCCCTGAAGGTGGAATTCTAGATTTGCCATTTATTAGCTGTGACTTTGGTACATTGCTCGACTTTTCTATGCTTCAGTTTTCATAGCTGTAAAGTTCAAAGAGCTATTAAGAAAGTTCGCTGGAATAATACGTGTGTGGGGCTTATGTTAGTATAGGAACGCAGTGTGTGCTGGGGAAGTGTTTCTTATTTTACTTCCTAAGAAGACCAAACAAGCTGTAGGTATCAAGTGATGTAAAGTCTAATTATATAATAAAAGATATATATGTAAATATATATATAAAAGATGAAACCTGATGATGTTAATTGTAAAATAGCATCAGCAAGTAGATAATCTACTAGTTCTTCTAAGATAGTTACACTAAAAAATTCTTTTTGTGTTTAAAACATCTCAGTGAAGCCAAATGCTAGACAACAGGCTGGTAATAAATTCAGGGTGTTTTTTTTGGGGGGGGGTGCTATGGGGAATTGAAGCCAAATTCTGTACACCTTTGTATGAGCTAATTCCCAGCCCTTATTTTTCATTTTGAGTCAAGGTCTCAATAAATCACTAAAGTGCCCATCCTGCGCTTGAATTTGTGATCTTCCTGCCTCAGCCTCCCAGAGTGATGGAATTACAAATGTGTGCCACCGTGCCTGGCATAAATTCAGAATTATGTTTAATGTGTGATAAGAACTTGTCAGATTTACTAAATAATTCTCATGCTTTTAGATTTCATGTGTTGCTGTTTAAACAGAACGTTCAGTGATGCATGAAAATGCTCTCCTTAACAGGTAAACATTGGGAAGATGGACTCACCCATTGAGAAGTGGAACCTCATAATTGGCAACTTGGCTTTAAAGCAGGTGAGTGACACACAGTTATCTGCAGATCTTGAGCGTATAGATTGTGGGTGTTACTGTGAGAATGGAGCAAAATGTGGTGCTATGAAGCCTGTCATTTAATGGTTTCAAAAGATAACAGATCAGTGATTTAGTACCTTGAAAAAGTGATGGAATCAATGACTTCTGAGAGTTATTCTTTCTCTAGAAACTTAGCAACTTCTTCCAAATGTGAAAATGTATAATATATAAAATACGGAGTTTAAGAAATATTTCCTATCGTAACTAATAGAGCCAGATTTTGTACAGATAATGATTTAATACTTAGTGCTACTTTTGTACTTAATTTCTTTTTTTAAGACAAGGTCTTACTGTGTTGCCCAGACTGATCTCAAATGCCTGGGCTCAAGTGATCCTTCTTCCTCAGCCTCTCAGAGGGTGGGTGGGAATATAGGCTTGTACCGTAGGCACTAAAGCACAGGTTGTATGTAGTCTCTGGCTCTCTGTAATCTCAGCTGAGTATGTTGTCTTCTGCCTCCCATCTGCTCTCCTAGTTCCCACTCGAAAGGCTGCTTCTACGCCTAGTAACCCTCAGCTAGCACGAGCCAAGGAAGTGCACGCGGATATTAACGTTTGCTCGGCCAGGACATATGGCTGGGATCATGGCTGTGGGAGCAGAATTTCATGTAATGCATTTCAGAGAGAAAGGAGTAGTTGGAGTATGGGCTATGTTTTTGAAACGTGTGCAGTTGTTTCTAAGATTGTAGGATTGGACATAAGTACATCTGGGATCCAATCACAGCCCTCACGTGAACCAGTTGTACGACCTTGTTAATTTACCTGACCTTTCTAGGTTCACTTTTAAATCACAGTATTACATGAGAGAAGTTGAAGATCCTTTTCAGTGTGAACATGTAAGAATCTGCGCAAAGGTGGTAACCAAAATACTTCACAACCAAGAGCGTACTAAAATCACAAATCTGAAAATATGTTTGATTCTGTACTTTAAATGCCCTATACCAGTGACGGCAAACCTTTTAGAGCATTAATAATACAAACAGCCCACTCTGGCACTGCTTCCCTAAATTGGGGTGTGGGGGATTGAACCTGGGGCCTTGCACTCAGCTACATCCCCAACCCTTTTTGTTATTCTTATTTTTTAATTTTCAGACAGTGCCTCACTAAGTCATTAAGGTGTCCAGGCCAGCCTTCAATCTATAATTCTCCTGCCTCAGCCTCCCAAAGTTCTGGGATTATAGCAGTGCACCACCACGCTTGGTTTAAATACCCTAACCTCTTATGAAGTAATATAGGGTGTGTGTAAATCGTTCATTAAATCATTCCAATAATTTCCATCTCAAGCAGGGCGTGATGGCGCACGCCTTTAATCCCAGCACTTGGGAGGCTGAGGTAGGTGGAGCATTGTGAGTTTGAGGCCAGCTTGGGCTACAACTTGAGCAAGGCCAGCCTGAACTGCATAGTGTGACGCTGCCTCAAAAAACTAGGGCTGGGAGTTTGGCTTAGTGGTTTAAGCGCCTGCCTGGCAGGTGCAAGGCTGTGAGTTTGATCCCTAGTACCGACAAAAAAAAAAAATTTCCATCTCAGCTTTTAACTTGCCTTCCACTGTTAGCCCCCACCTTTCTCTTGTCATCCTTTCTCCCTGCAGCTGCTCATGGTGCTTGCTAAATTGGGCTGGGGATTTGCTGGTCCTGCTTGTCATGACCCAGTGCCTGTCTTTGTCTGCCCCCCTCCATGTGGCTATGTGAAGGCCAGGGAAGCCAGACAGGGCTGTCAGGACCCCATGGTGCCAGCCAGGGAGGCTGCAGGGCTGAAACCCAGCTACCAGCAGACCAAAGAAGAGGAAGAGAAGATGGAGGATAGTGGCTGGGCTTGGGGGTAGTTATTTTCTCCCTGGGGCTCATCCTACCTCAATTTATAAAAGAGAGGAGTGTGGGCAGGGCCTGAACTGGGTGCATTCGTGCCTCCTTCTGGCGGTGAAGGGTAGACATGATATGGACGTCCTGCCTCAGCCTCCCACAGCGCTGGCCTGCACCACTGTATCCTGCTGTGAGGTCATGTTTAGATGGCTCTTTCTCCAGTGATCAAGAACTCTACAGCAGGAATATATTCTGACCACTACTGCAGCCCCACATGAAGCTTAGTGTGTGGTACACAGTGGAATCTGAGCAGGTTCTGGCTGGAGCAGGGCTTGGAGGTGTATGCCAGGGAGGTCGGGAGGCAGGAGGCCTGGGTTTGTGGCCGGCCTGGGCAGGTCAGCCAGATTCTACCTCAGAAACAAAAAGAAAAAAAGGGTCCAGGGGTAGAGCTCCACAGCAGAGCCTGTGGCTAGCAGGTGTGAGCAGTGCCCATTGTTATAAAAAACAAGCACCAGAAACTAAAAACCCAACCAGACAGATGCTCACGCAGTTCACAGATATCAGCCCGGCAGCCCGCCCAGGGGAGGCATGGAGCAGGTGGAAGACTGCGCCTGCAGATCCCAGCAGTGGCCCTCGCTTGCAGGCTGGGCCCTCTGTGTCCTGCCGCAGGGCCGGCCCACTGTCTCAGGGACCCGGGCAGCAGGGCACATACGGGGGTGCTTTGAAAGCTGGTGCAACTCGGTCACTGTGGGCCGTGCTTTCTGCTCCCTCCTGTGTGGAATGTTTACATGGGGAAATTGTAAATGCTTAAAAAGTTTCTAATTCAGTTGGTTTTATGTTTAGGTTCAGGCTACAGTAGTTGGTTTTCTAGCAGCTGTGGCAGCAATTATTTTGGGCTGGATTCCAGAAGGAAAATATTACCTTGATCATTCCATACTTCTGTGCTCTAGCAGTGTGGCGACCGCCTTCATTGCGTCTCTTCTGCAGGGTAAGTGTGTGGGTAAATGCCTGCTCTACAGCCCATCGTCTGTCCTTCCTCTCTGTGTCTGTCTGTCTGTCCATCTCTCTCGTCTACCTTTATATTTCAGACTGGCCTAGAACTTGCAGCAATTCTCCTGCCTCAGCCTCCTGAATACTGGGATTATAGGCCACACTGTGCTCGACTAGTCTTTTATTTTTAAATAATTTATTTCTCAGGATGTTGACTTTATTTTAATGATACTTGTTCATGGTTAAAAGAGAAGGAGGTCATCCCAGACTTTGATGGTGCTGCCTAGAACTGGCTTTCTGAGGCTGGGTATTCCCCCAGTAAAATTAGAAAAATGGCTGAGACATTTGTTTGTTTCTGTGAGTCAGATGATTGAGAAAATCCTTTCTGGAAACCATTCAGGGATTTACTGGCTCATCTTGTAGTAACAAGTGT
This sequence comes from Dasyprocta punctata, assembly GCA_004363535.1. Taxonomy (NCBI): domain Eukaryota; kingdom Metazoa; phylum Chordata; class Mammalia; order Rodentia; family Dasyproctidae; genus Dasyprocta; species Dasyprocta punctata. The sequence continues at coordinate 5,670 of RJWM01023141.1, forward strand.
TCCGAGAATTCTGAGTTTCAAAAGCAGTCCCTCAGTTAAAAATTTCAGATTTCGGGAAAAAAGTGCCTTCACTTCTCTGTGGCAATGCAAGTCTGACCTCATCCCAGGACAGCTTGTTGTTGGCAGCAGGACGGTAAAGAACCAGAAGCTTCGAGAACGGCTTCTTGGTGGGGTTATCTCAGTATTTATTAACGTCAGCATTACACTGGACAGCTAGCTTGCGATGGGCTCATAATCAGAAAGCCTGCCTCTTCTTATTTTATAACTGCAGTCTTCTTGCCTTTTTATCACCAGCAAAGCTAAAAAATGGAAGATTCTTATGCCAGGAGATCTTACAGTGGAGCTTACTTTTTAGGTAGATTCTGGGAGTTTAGGGAATTCTTATCAACATTAAGATGATTTCTGAAATATTCTCAAGTATTTTATTTTAGTATTTAAATAATATTGGGTAGTTTCTTATCTTTGCATGGAATTATTAAAGTTGAATGGAGTTAACACTGGTTAAGCAGAATGAAGTTAAACTATTGGAAAATAGAATTTTTTTTTTTTAATATTTTATTAGCACATGTTCACAGTACATAATGTTTACATTCACTGTGTGGAATTAGCACATGTACATAATGCGTGTTAATTCTTTTTTCTTTCATCCCCTTTCTCCTTCTCCCTTCCTTCAACATTGATAAGAATATCCCTGTACAAGTTTTTGTGTGATCTTAGGTGTTTGTGTGTGTGTTTTGTTTGTTTGTTTGTTTGTTTTGAGTATTGGGAATTGAACTCAGGACCTTGCACTTGCCAGGCAGGTGCTTATGCCACTGAGCTAAATCCCCAAACCCGGAAAATAGAATTTCTGATAAAATAAAAAAATTGTTACAATATATGTACCCTGTTTATAGGCTCACTTCTGCTGTCTTTGTGATTTGGTTTCATTTATTTAATTTCTTAAAAATTTTTTTTAAGTTTATTTTCATTTGTGAAGAATTTTTAAACTTTATTTTTTTAGATTTGATTTCATTTAGAAAGTGTTTTAAAATTTTTCAGTCTAAGCTGGCCGAGGCAGTGCACCTGTAATCCCAGCACTCAGGAAGCTGAGACGGGAGAATCACCATGAGTCTGAGGCCAGCATGGACTGCATAACACATTCAAGGCCAACCTGAACTACAAAGTGAGACTTTGTCTCAAAAATAAATACATGCATGCATACATACAAGTTTTTAGTCTAGCAAGTATTGAAATGCCTAGGATCTTCAAAACTGTCTAACAACTTAGTGTTTTAAAAAACTCATCTTTTCTTTTGCTGGGTCTGGTAGTGCACTCTGGAGGCTGATGTAAGGGGACTGGTATAAGTTCCAGGTAATCCTGGGCACGTAGTGACTTCCAGGCCAGTCTAACCTACGTAGCCAGACCTCATCTCAAAAACAACAAAAATCCTGATTTTTAAAATACTATATGTTTGTTTAAAACTTCTTGCTTTGAATAGTGTATGTTCTGGTTTTATGAGGATGTGACTGTTTAACCTTCTTAACATATGTGCAGCTGGCGAGGAAGCTCGTCCAGACAGGCGGGCAGTCTGTCCGGCTCATCAGCCTGTCAGCTGCAGAACCAAAATTCACACCCGGGTTTCCTGGCTCCCAGCTCTCTCCACCTGGCTGTGCTGTATGCGAAATACGTGTTTTCAGCTGAGGAGACATGAGGGGCCCTGTCCTGGAGAGATCCCACATGTCTTTAAATGTGCTGATTTTGGGAAAAAGTTTCTGTCATCATTACAATCACATCTTGTCAGACTATCGCATAACATAATGTATTTTTAAAACTATTCTGCTATTGGTTTTTTTCCTCTTTTTGCAATGATACTATGAAAAAGGAAAGTCCAGTAATTGAAAAAGATTCCAGAGTATAAGATACAAGGCATTATTGACCCAAGACAAAATTCTGGGTTTTACAGCATTTGTGGGATTTATGTGATACAGTAAAAAACATTGGTCTAGAATTATGTGTTGTGTGACCTTAGGCTAAACTTAAACCCTGCTCCCCAGGACGTTAATTACAGTATCCATAACCTCACTCTGGGGGAATAAAAAATGTGTATGGACATTTTTATTCTAAAATTATGGCAAGATTCTGCTAATCTTTTTGTATAGCCAAATTTAGGTTTCATATTGACTTACACTTTGTACATAAATCAACTAAACATTTACAATTTTCTTTGTACTGCATCATCCTAATGGACGTGTTGGCAGGAGCCAGGCCTTTATAATGGGATGTGGGCATAAGCTTGTATTTCTTCCCTTAATATGATTCAAGAAAATAAGGATTTAAAAGTGCCACTACAGAGTCACTATTTCATCTTCTGTTACTTTGTGTCAGGTTTATAGGCAGAAACTTGGGGTTTAAAGTATATCTTTTAGCTAGGTGGGGTACCACAAGTCTGTAATCCCAGCTACTCGGGAGGCTGAAGCTGAAAGTTCACAAGTTTGAGGCTAGCCTGGCCAATTTAGTGAGACGTTGTCCTAGAAGGAGGGGTGGGCTGGGAATGTAGCTTAGCACTCCTTGGATTGAAAACCCATTACGGCAAAAACAAAACAAATTAACAAAAAAAAAGAAAAAGAAATAGAAAAATTTTTTTTGTGGCACCGGGATTGAACTCACAACCTCACACCTGCCAGACAGGCACTTAAGCCACTGAGCCAAACTCCCAGCCCTAGTTTTTTGAGGCAGGGTCCCTCTATGTAGCTCAGGCCGGCCTTGCGCTTGCGTTGTAGCCCAAGCGGGCCTTGAACTCACAACGCTCCTCCTGCCTCAGCCTCCCGAGTGCTGGGATTAAAGGCGTGCGCCACCACGCATGGCTAAGAAAAAGAAATTTTACAAAAACTATTTCTTGTGTTCTGGACTCCACTGTTCAAAATTTAATTACTTCCTGCTTCTTAATCCTTCAACACTTAATAATAAAGCGAAGCAAGCGTTTCTAGCTACCATATGTGAGCAAATCTGTTTTTGTTGATCTTCTTCCCAGTTGCTATGCATATAAATATGACTCACCTTTCTTTGGTGTTTACATACTTTATTTGAAGGTTAAAATTTAAATCTTTGGACTTAATACACACACATATATTATCTAAGACATGCAAATTATTGAATTGGAAATTTTAGCTTTCGTAACATTTCACAGTAGCATTCAGTTCTTCAGGTGCAACCTTGAGCCTCTCAGATCTTCTGTGATTTCCACTTGGAGTTTGTTGAAAAGTGTTTTGCCAATGCATTAGAGTAGTAAAATGTTTTGTTTGTGTAATCAGCTTATCTAAGCAGTCTAACCAGAACTGATATGCTATTCCTCTCTCCTGTATGTTTTGGTATTTGAGGTACTGATTTTCTTTGAATCGTAACATCAAAAGTAATGAACATTTTTTCTTCTAGGAATAATAATGGTTGGTGTTATTGTTGGTTCAAAGAAGACTGGCATAAATCCTGATAATGTTGCTACACCCATTGCTGCCAGCTTTGGTGACCTTATAACTCTTGCTATATTAGCTTGGATAAGTCAGGGTTTGTACTCTTGTCTAGGTAAGTTGACTTGCAACTAAATTATATACCCAGAGCTTTTCTGTAAATATTGTTGCAACAGGACCATGAATCCATGGTGGCCTCCGTCTGTTTTACAGTGCTTGTGGGGACTGATTGGAACAATATATAATTTCTTACACATTTGCTATGTGTTGTGATTCTCACATTTTTTTTTTTTTCTGTTGTGGAGCTTGTACCTCAGTAAATGAGGATTCTCATCTCTAACTTCTTATTAAGAAAACTGAGGCTCTCAGATATTCTATGTTCTGGTCACACATAGCCACTGGTAGAAAGCCTGAACACAGGTGTGTCCGTGATCTCTGCTCTCTTCTAAATGCATAGCCAGCCAGAGTTGGTCTGTTTTGTTGTGTTTTGTGTCCTGCAAAACCATCAAAGAGTGTAAGGATATGGCAGTAGTTGGAATTCACCAAGGGGATGTCCCCCATCAGAAACACGGACCAAGTTCGTGAAGTTGGAGTCATCATATACATGTAATTCCCAACGCATCATGACAGAATTTATAGGGTCTAATGCATTATTTTAATGCAAATTTGTATTTGAGGACTGCTCTCAGTAGTAAATGAATATGAGGGCCGGGAGTTTGGCTCAGTGCCTTAAGCGCCTGCCCTGGCAGGTGCGAGGTTGTGAGTTCAATCCCCGGTGCCGAAAAAAAAAAAAAAAAAGTAGTAAATGAATATGATTTGTGAGCATTGGCTAAATGCTAAATGTGTGTTGTGCTTTAATTTTTTTCTCTTGGATGCCATATTAAAAAAGAAAATAAACTTGGGAGGCTTAGGCAGGAGAATCCTTTGCAAGTTTGAGACCAGCCTGGCCTACAAAGTGAGCCCTAGGTCAGCCTGAACTGCATAGCCAGACCCTGTCTCAAAAAGACAAAAAGACAAAAAAAAAAAAGAATTAAGAAAATAGACAAAAAGAGTAAAAAATAAGATAATTTACAAGCCAGGTATCCTGACTTTTTTTGAATTTTATTCAGATTTGTGGTATACTTTAAAATAATGTGTTATACTGGGGTGGGTGTTTAGCTCAATGGTAGAGCACTTGCCCAGCATGCCCAGGGGCCTGGGCTCAGTCTCTAGTACAGGAAGAGATTGTATCTGAGACTGTTCCTTCAAATTCAGTGCACTTTAGGCGTGTGTTTGTTTTCATGTGTGTTGGTAGTAGACCCTGTGGTGCAAGGCAAGTGCTCTACCACTGGGCTACCTCCCCAGCCGTTTTTGTATTGAGACAGAGTCTTAGTTCCAGGCTGGCCTCCACCTGTCTGGTAGCTGGGACTTCAAATGAGTGCCACCACCGCTGGCAGATAATGTTCTTGAGGTAAAGAAAGGCCTTCAACCTACCAAATGGAATCATTTCTATAAGTCAGGACAAAGAAAAGCTTAATTTAGTTTATAAAATGGTCTTAAGTTATTTAATAAGTGACATAAAACAATATTCAGTAAGACTTGATGTGTATTTTCAGGGAAAATTTTTCCATTTGCAAGATAAAGATGCATCCACTTAAGATAGAATATAAGACAATATGTGGTCAGTGACCTAAAAGTAAGACCTCAGTCCCATAGATCTTGGCTTTTTGTCATCGCATGAAGAATGATGATATATGTTCAAATGTATTCAGGTTGATGCTCAAGACCCTACCACCTAAAAAAATTTTTTTTAAACCACAGAAAATGAGTTATAAAAGAGATAATCTTAAATTTACTCTTATTATTGGAATGATAAGTTGCTCAGACATTTTCCATGCTCTAAATTATTAGATAGCCTGGGAGACATACTAAAGTTGGGGATTGACCCAGTAGATTATGGCTGGTATCAGGGAATGCAGCGTAGTTGGCCCTCAGCCATGGACTGGCAGGCAAACAGCTGGACCCTGGGTCCTCGCCCCACGGCCAGCCGAGTAACCACACTGGTGCAGGGAGACTCGTCGGTGGTCTGGATCGCCAAAGAGAAGTATGAGTTAGGGTCTTAGTGGCCCTTTCCCTAGTCCCAGCCGTTAAATTGGAAGGAAGGAATGCAAGAGGATGAAGAGTTTCTCCGCAGGAGTCAGAGGAAAGCAATTCTGTGACTCTTCTGGGAACACTGGAATTGAGGGTGGGGATGGGGCGGCAGCAGTCCTGGGGGCGGCCTGCAAGTGCACAGCAGGGAAGGTTCCCCGCTCCCAGACCTGGGCACTGCGTTCCCGGTAAGTTATTTGCAACCCGGTTCTCGGCCAGTCATGAAATGCCAAGGGGTCTGTTTGGTTGAAGACACAGTGATAAGAAAGAATGCCACTGAAGGACGTCATTAGAATAAGTACGACAGTTGTTGTAATGAGTAGATGAAGGACAGTGAAATTTCAGAAGGTACATCAGCTGTTGAGGAAAATAATGTGTACTGCCTTTGTCAAATTTTGTTTTAAAAATTGCATGAGGTGATAAGCTCTCCCTATAAAACACTTAATCGTAGTATTTTGTTGCCTAAAACTTTCAATATTTTGAGTGTTATAAAGCTATGTACTAATAGTTTAGACCAAGGAGTAAAAAATGTAAAAAGGAAAATGTAATGTTACCATTACTTTGAAAAATAATAGTATTATAAAATATAGCTTTGGATTTTCTAGGCATTTTCTTGTCCTTTGAAAGTTGACTCAGAGTAAGTCAAGGTGAATCAGAGCACGTCTTTTACGTTTCATCTATATCTGTATCTGATACCCGCAAAGGGATTTTTTACAAGCCGCCGAGAGGTGGCGCTGCGGCTGCTCTCTGGTTGGGGGCTCCGAGTGTCCCTGGGCGGGGACCGCGGACACTCCGCGTCTCAGCACTAGGGGGCCCCGTCCGACCGGCAGTCGGCGCCTCGCGTGTGCACCCTGGGGGCAGGTGTGTTTCCCTTCCAGGGCCCGTTCCTCTTGCTGAGAGGCAGCTCTTAGTTTAATTCGTGAACTATAGTGAGAACACTTAGCAATCCGGGGGATAAAAAGAGGGATTACTTGGTGGCTCTAGGCTTTGGTTATAGAGACTGTGCATTAGAACTAGACGTTAAGAAAAGTCTTGTGTCAATTCGTCAAGAGGATATAACGTGTTTTTGGTTTTTTTTTTAAACTTTCATTAGTCTGTGTGCAGTACATAATGATTCCATTCAGTGTAGGGAATTGGTGCATGTAATAACACATTCAGTTCTTTTTTTCCCCCGACCCTCCACCTTCTTCTTTTTTTTCCAGCATCATATTCATTTCTTATAAGACCTTATAAAGTTTATTATCGTATATACAGATTCTAGAGACTGTAACAATTACAAAAATATATTCACTCAGTGTCAGTGTACGTAAATATATAAAGTAACTATTAACAGATCTGAAGCAAAAAGTAGCCAGTTATACAGTAATAGTAGAGGATTTCAGTATCCCACTTTCAACAATCAGTGGATCATCCAGACAGAAAATCAGTAAGGGAGCATTGTACTTCTAGGTTAAAACGGACCTAACAGACATACGTGAAATATTCCATTCCACAGAAGCCCAAAACCAGTTGTTTTCAAATGTGCATGAAACATTCTCATGAAATTGTATATTATACTACAAAACAATTTTAACTAATTTCAGAAGATTGAAATCATGTCAAGTGTCTTACCTGACCATGGTGGCATGAAACTAGAAATTAGAAATGAGGAAGAATGGTAAATGTGTAAATCTATGGAAATTAAACACGGGCCTAAACAATCAGTGGGTCAAACAAAAAGGGCAAAAGGGAAACTAAAAAAAAAAAAAATACTTGGAGACAAATGAGATTGGAAACATACCATATCTATGAGGTGCAGCAAAAACAGTGCTAAGAGGGAAGTTGGTAGCTGTACATTCCTACATTAAAGAAGAAAGATCTCAAACAACTAGTATTACACCTAAAGAAAGTAGGAAAAGAATAAATCAAATCACAATTATTAAAAGGAAGGAAATAATGAAGAGCAGAAATAAACAGAATAGAATGTCTCTAAATTAACAGAATGAAGAGTTGGTTTTTCTTAGAACGGAATTGACAGAGCCTTAGCTAGATTTGAAAAGAAGACACAAAAGCAGAAATGAAGTAGAAATGTTTCAGTGGATTTGTCAGAAATAACAGGGGTCGTGAGGGCTATTACAGTTACATACCAGTGAACGAGAGAACCCAGAGGAAATGGGTCAATTCCTAGAAACATACGTTCCCAAGATAGAGTCCAGGAACACTAGAACACCTGAACAGACCAACAAAAAGTGATTAAAATAGGAAAGTGAAACTCCCAACAGAAAATCCCAGGACCAGATGGCTTCGCGGCTGAATTCTACCAAACATTCTTTTTTTGTTTTTTTTTTTTTTTTGGGTCTTTTTTGTGTCAGGATCTGGCTATACAGTTCAGGCTGGCCTTGGGCTCACTTTGTAGCCTAGGCTGGTCTCAAACTTGCAATGATCCTCCTGCCTCAGCCTCCTGAGTGCTGGGATTACAGGAGTGCGCCATCGTGCCTGGCCCTACCAAACATTCTTAACTTCTTTCAAAGAATGAACTAGAGGGGATGCTTTCAAACTCATTGTATGAGGCCATCATAATTCTGGCACCGTCGCCAAAGACACCACGAGAAAACTTTAGGCCAGTAGTTCTGATGAACGTAGCTGTAACAACCCTCCACGAGCTACCTCAGAAACCCTGTGCAGCATGCCCACGGGGACAGTGCAAGGCAGCGTGGTGACACGGGCTTGTCTCGAGTGCTGGAATGGGTTCCAACCAAGTTCAGTGCCATTTTGTTTTTAGATCCCTGCTAGGGACTGAGCCCAGGGCCTTCACGCTGAGCTCCATCCTCAGTCCTTTGTTTATTTTAAGGCAGGGTCTCACTAAGTCGACCATGCTGGGCTTGAACTTGCAGTTCTCCTGCTTCAGCCTCCCACAGCGCTGGGGTTCCAGGCATGTGCTACTATTCTGGCTTCAACATCTTTCCTTGATTAAAAACCCGTGACAATTTAGATATAGAGGGACGTTTTCTCAAAATGATCAAGACCTTTTTTTTAAGTTGACAGCATCAAAATTAGTGGGGAAGAACTGAAAGCTTTTTCTTTAAGATTTGGTCAAGGCTGACAACCCCACTGTTGCCACCACTGCTCCCCACGGCACCAGGAGCACTAGCAAGAGTGGTCAGAGAAGACAAGGAAGGAAAGGCATCCAAAGCGGGTGACGGGTAACGTGCCCCTCTTCGCAGGCGATGCCATCCTGTATGTAAGAAACCCTGAAGGCACCACAAAAAAACTTGTAGAACAAAGGAATTTATAAAGTTGCTGGATACAAAGCCAGTGTACAAATAGTCAGCTGCAGTTCTTTACACTAATGAGGACTTCTCTAAAAATGAAGTGAAGAAAATCCCATTTCCAGTAGCATCATAAAATGGGCACACGAGAAGGGGCTGACCACCACTCATCAGGGAAATACAAATCTAAGCCCAGGGAGGCCGCCCCGCAGACCTGTCAGGGAGGCTGTTCTCCCCCAGAGGAGAAGCGCTGGTGTGTGAAGGTGCGCAGGAAGATGGCCTTTGTGTGGGGCTGGCGGGAATGTGAATTGGTGCCGCTGTCACAGCTGTTTGGAAGTTCGACAAGCATATAAAAATGGAACTGCTGCTGTATAAGCCCCAGCAAATCCCTTTTTTGGAAATGAATGAAATCAGCGCCTGGTGGAGACATCTGAACTGTCATATTCACTTCGGTGTTCTCACAATAGCCAAGACAGAAACAACCTGTGTGCCTGGCATTAGGTGAGTGGATGCAGGAGTCGTGATACACACACACACACACATACACACACACACACGTGCGCGCGCGCACGCATGTACCTAGTGGAATATTAATCTTTAAAAGCAGATCCACCATTTGCAATACCACAAATGAACCCCTAGGGCATTGTGCTAAGTGAAATTAGCCAGATGCAGAAAAAGCAATGCTAAATGGTCTCATTTATATGTGGAACTTTTTAAAAGTTAGATATGTAGAAACAAAGTAGAAGGGTAACTACAGGAAGCCGGGGTGGGAGTGGGGAGGAGGTGGGGGGTGTAGGTCACGGGTACCGAGTGACATTTAGGTGTGATCAGTAACTAGCACTCTTGGGTGCAGCATGAGGCCCGTGGTTTGTAACACTTTATTGCTGAGACCCAATTTCAGGTGCTCTTACCACAAAAAGGGGAAGGGACCGGCTCGGGGAGATGATGCCTGGGCACTGGCCCCACTGTAGTCATCGTGTCATGCACCCTACACATCTGCAGCGAGGCGGAGAGAACCTCACTCGCTTAGGGTTCCAGATATTCCGAAGTGACTGAGCGACTCTCCCATGTCTGTGTCCTCGCTCGCTGCATTGTGCTACCTCTCTGCTGCTCTTGTTCAAACGGGCTGAGTTCTGATGGCCGATGCAAACGCGGGGTTCCCCCATTCACCTCCCTGCTTTTCCTAATGCAGAGCAAAGGACAAAAGAACAAAACAGACAAACCCAAAACTTTGCTTACTCCCGTTGCCTGTATTTTTTGCAGTCACTGAGAACAACGCTGTGGCTTACGGACAGAGTAAAGGTTTTCGTGTCCTAGAGAAACTGATTTCAGATTCCTGCAGTGTCTCCTGCTGTCTTCCAGGCCAAACAAACCCCGCTGCTTGCTGATTTCCGGCCCTCCTACAGTTTTTCTTTATGGTCACCTGTCCTCCCTCCCTCAGCCCTTCTTCTTCCCATCAAGGCCAGTTAGAATCCTCATTTTTAATAAGCTTATGAATTTTCCTAATCTTGGATGATTTTTCTCTCCTGAGTTCCACTTGCATTTTATCGACGCTTCTCTTAAGACATTCTTTATGTTTGGCCAGCGGTTGTAACTTTTTGTATAAATACAACACCTGGTCTTTGGAGAAGGTAAGCTTCTTAAGGACAAAAATATTTTCGTTTTATTCATTTAATTTCTTTGTAGCATCCTATAGAGCCATATATAGTAGATTTTAAATAGACAGCACTATAGCACATCATTCCTTTTGAAAATGCTCTGATTAAGGCTGGGAGTTTGGCTCAGTGGCTTAAGCGCCTGCCTGGCAGGCTCAACGTTGTAAGTTCGACCCCCAGTACCGCAAAAAAAAAAAAAAGGAAAAGGCTCTAATTATTGTGGTTAAAAGCTATTCAGAAAGTGCTGTATGTATACATGAGAAATGGAGGACAGATAACCTCGGAATGACTTCGGCACAGTAACTGTCCACTAGCAGATTGTAACAAACAATTCCTTTCATGAGAGCATAGTATTGGGCAAGTATTGGTATGGTATCTTGCCTAGCAGAAGGTTTTTAGACATTAGTATCAGTATAAGAAAATAAGAATGGTAGCATATGGCTAGAAAAGGTCTACTTCAAGTGAGACTAGAAGAGGAAATAGAAATCTAAGGTCTAGATTATAATATGCTTTTGTGTGACTTGCAGAGAAAATACAAAGGTATTTATGCACTCATAGTCATCTTTTAACATATAGTAATCTTTAAAAACTGTTAGAATCCAAATTTGGCCAGTAGTGAAAACATCATACACAAAATTGTTGCCTTTTTTTCTTGTTTGCATAACTTTAAGGGGAATTTTCAAAAATTCCTTTTGAAGTATTTATAGCTGCATGGCTATGTAATTCTTTATGTACATAATGTTTATTGACTTGAAAGAATTACCAGCTTTTCTCTCAAGTCAAGCTCTGAGAGGCAAACCGATTGATTTCTTGCTCTTCAAGGTTACCTTTAAGAGTGTTGCTTAGCTACAGCGAAAGTGCAGCAGTGATCACCTTGGGGTGAGTCAGCCCTGCGAGGCTCAGAGCGCCGCCGGGTCCTTTCCCGGGCACTCAGGCCTGCGCTGCCTTGATGTGCCGCTGTGGGTAGAATAGAAATGACTCTGAGTGTCTGTCACCGCGTGTGAGTGATTGTCAGCACTGCACCACCTTAGTTTAGCATCATTTCTAGAATATCCATTTCCTGAGGAATTGTGGTAGTTATTAATGGATGTTTAGAAACACTTGCAGTGTACAGTGCCTATCGCTGTTGTCCAGACAGAAATAGCGAATATATTAAACTTGTCGCTCATTGTAGCTGTTCCTGAAGAAGCTGGAGATTGATGAATGCTATTAATGAAGCGATATAATAGTAGAATGCAATGGGAGGTAAAGCCATGAATTCCAAAGAAGGCAGTTGTGTTTGACAGGGAAGTGGAGTTGGAGCCATTTGAACCGCTTTGGCTGTGTTTGCCTATGGCACCGAAAGAGCACTGACATTGCGGACATTCACTGGCCTTACAGAGCTAAAAAGTTTTACCTGTACGGTATTCACATTCTCTCACTGTAACAACTTAGCACAAACGTTACGATTGAAGACATCGGAGATGTATTTTCTTAGCATCTGAAGGCTGGAACCCTAATGATCTGTGAGAACTAATACCCTGGGCAGGGGTAGAGGGTCCCTGCTGGAGGCTGGAGGATCCGTTCCGTGCCTTTCCACCTCATGGTGGCTGTGGTGCCCCTCCGTCACAGCCACACTGCTTCTGTCTATGCGTCCGTGTCACATCATCATCTCCTCTTCTGTAGCCAAATCTCATCCTGTCTCCGTCTTATAAGGACACCTACACTTACATTGAGGGTTCACACAAATAATCCAGGATATGATTCTCATCCCCTCTCCTTGACCTGATCCCATCCGCAGAGCCCCTTTGGTTGCATAAGGTAACACAGCTTCTCTGTGTCTCTGTGGGCCATTGTCGGCTCACCGTTACACCCAAAATAGTGAGTCTTTCATGCAAAGTATTATTTTAGCTGGCATCTTTTTAGACATGTTTCATTTAGAAGATACTTGGTTTTAATATTGATGTAGAAGTTCATAGCTTTTTGTTTTTTTTGTTTGTTTTTTGTTTTTTGTTTTTTGTTTTTTTTTTTGCGGCACCGGGGATTGAACTCACAACCTTGCGCCTGCCACAGCAGGCGCTTAAGGCACTGAGCCAAACTCCCGGCCCTAGAAGTTCATAGCTTTTAATTGGGCATTTTTCTCATGCTAATTATGTCATTAGTGGTTTTCTAAAAGTAATTCTTTAATTTTGTGACATCTCTAAAACATCAAATTGAAATACAACACATTTATAGTTTGAGGATTTTGGTTTTATCTTAGTTTTCACATTCTTTTTAATATCTAAGATACTATTATTTGGAGATAACGTTATATTTATAAAATAGTTGCAAAAATAAAAACAATGGACAAAACTTTGCATATCCTTTACTTACATTCACCAAATACTAGCCTTACCTTTTGCTTTATATTTTCTCTGTTTCTGTATGTATGTTTTTGACTTTGGCATTGGTATTGTTAACAAGTATGGATGTTCTGGTTTAACCCAGAAGTCTCGGGTTCCCAGGTAGGCCTGGGCAGCAGGGCAGGTCACTGCGGTGTGAGCAGGGAGGGTGTGTCCATCCACTCCTTCCTCCTTTCTCTGCTTGCTGGCGGCTGTGGGATGTCAGTGCTCTTCCACCAGCCCTCTTGCAGTGCTGTTCTGCCTTGGAGCCAGTGACCAGGGACCGCACCCCACTGGAAACTGAGCCAAGTAAACCTCTTCTTTTAGGTGCTGGTGTTGGATATTTTGTCCAAGCGATGGGAAGGCTGACTAATACAATAAACCTCCCTCCTTTATTTCCCATCTTTAGAATTTTAAAAATTCGGGTGTACTGTAAGCCACATACCACACACTTTGTAAAGTGAATAATTTGTTGGTTTTGGTAGAGTCATAGGATTGTGAAGCCATTACCATGACCTAATTCCAGAAGGAACCCTGTGCCCTTAGCATTGTTGCTTACTCCATCCTCCACCCGCTGCTGCAACCACAGATCTACTTTCTGTTGCTTTTGCCTGTTCTGGAAATTTCATGTAAATGAAGCCACACTTGTACAACCTTCGGTGCCTTTTAGGTAGCATAGTGTTTTCAAGGTTCGTCCGTATTGTAGCATGGATCACCACTTCATCTTCCTCGGTGCCGGATCGTGTCCCAGTGTGTGGCTTAGCACTATGGCTGAAGGAGGCTCTGTCACGTGGATATAACCTACATTTTGTTTATCCAGTCACCACTTGACAGACAGCTGGGTTCCCTCCCTATCTAGACTATTACGAATAATGCTGCTGTGAACATTCGTGTACAAGTTTTGATGTTCATGTATGTTTTCAGTTCTCTTGGACACACATCTAGAAGAATTCCTGGGTCATGTGGTAACTGTTCACTCAGTATTTTTAGTTTCTCCGCTGAGAAATGTTTTCTCTTCTTTGAAAATACGGAACAGTGATTTGGGGGTGGGGTGGCAGGTGCCTTTTCAATCCCAGATGTTCTCCCAGAGATAAGAGGCTGAGGGTAACTTTTTGTTTTTTGTTTTTTGTTTGTTTGTTTGTTTGTTTTTGTTTTTTGCGACAGGGTCTCACTGTGCAGTTCAGGTTGGCCTTGAGCTCCCTTTGGAGCCCAGGCTGCCCTCGAACTCACAACTATCCTCCTGTCTCAGCCTCCTGAGTGCTAGGATTATAGGAGTGTGCCACCATGCCCAGCTGAAGGTAATGTCTTTAAAGCCTGGCATGGTCTTCCTGTCTTGACCTGAGTGTGAAATCCTGAGATGAACTGAGTGGGCAGGATAGTTCTTCAATGCTCGTAGTTTTCTGCTGTCCAGCAGAGAGATTATTGGCAACATTAATTATCTTAGGAGGTAGGAGTGCTTGTTCATTGAGATGTTACATCTCATTATCTAATAGTTTACGAGATCTGGGAATCCATTCAACAAATATTTTTTCATCTTTTAAAATATAGTGGAAAAAATGACACTACATGTAGCATTAGTTATATTTCTTTAAATGGAAGAAAATGTAAAACTGGTTTTTGTCAGTGTAATTTTGAATATGGTGGCAAATCCAGACAGAGACATGATTATAAAATATGTTTATATATTATTTTTAATATCTTTAATAAGGGCTTGTTTCAACCTGATGGGAAAAAGTAAAAAATTTCAGTTTCTATTTCAAGTATCTTTAATCATAGGTGGGAGAGCTTCAGGTATTTTAAGAATCTAGCCAGGCATGGTGGCACATGCCTGTAATTCCCAGCACTTGGGAGGCTGAAGCAAGAGTATTACCATGAGTTTGAGGCCAGCCTGGCATACATAGTGAATTCAGGACCAGCCTGAATTCACTATAGCAAGACCCTGGTTACAAACAAACAAACAAACATTTTAGGAATCTAAAATAAAAAATTCAGTCAAAAATAAGATTGGAGCAAGGGTTACAGACTTCCGTGATATAATAGAAAAATGTGACATTTAACTTTATGACTATTGGCTATTAGGACTGTGAGATCAACTCTATCTTTAAGTTATAATGTCCTTACTAAACACAATATGTGTTAGAGTTATCAGGAAGAATCCCAGAAATATCGTGGCTAAAATCTTGATAGTAAAACTTTGGTCATCTAAAATGGTATCACCAAAAATGCTTTGAGAAGATATATAACTGTTCAAATAAAGGGTATATAACTTTGAACCATAGGGTGATTTAGAATTAAGTATAAAAATATTTGCAAATCAAAGTCTTGGAATTAATAGTTTTATGCTAAAGAGACAGTGCATACTTATATACGTGTAACTTACCCAGGTGTAATCCCATTTTTAAATTTATAATTGATTTTTCTTGTGATTATTAAAGAGAAATCTTATCATATTTGTATACATTATTTGAATATTTTTTTAAAACTCGTTACTACGCCTTTAATCCCAGCACTTGGGAGGCTGAGGTAGGCGGAGCGCTGTGAGTTCGAGGCCAGCTTGGGCTACAACGCGAGCACAAGGCCGACCTGAGCTGCATAGTGTGACCCTGCCTCAAAAAACTAGGGCCGGGAGTTTGGCTTAGTGGCTTAAGTGCCTGTCTGGCAGGCTCGAGGTTGTGAGTTCAATCCCTGGTGCCGCAAAAAAAAAAAAAAAAACTTGTTACTAAATTTGTATATTTAATTTATTAGTTTTGTAAAGATCACTTAAAAATTTGAAAACTTTGTGAAATAAGCAAACTATCTAAAGTAAATAGAATGTCAGATTTTTTTCAATGGGATCCAATATTCCAAACTCAGTGTTTGGCTGAATGCTAGACCATGTAAGTACAGTAGTAGTTAAGTGTTGAGTCATTTGTTTGTTTGTCTGTTTTTCTGTAAGAATGTTGGACTTTATTCTTGTGGGCAGTTACATATAGATTAGCTTGGGCTTTGATGCCTGGTTTAAAGTTACACCGAGCCAGATGTACAGGTGACAGTCTAGGGCGAGCCCTGCTGCTAAGGTGGGCTCTCTCTCAGACCTGTGCTGAATCGTCTCAGTTTAAGAAGGCCTCTCTGCACGGGTCAGAGCTGGAGTGGCTTCCTTTGTAAACTTGGAGTTTTGTAATTTGCACCCCCATAATTATTCATGGACTGCTTTGTGTGGTGTCCTGTGCGTGCTTAGCTTGTCGTTCAGTTCTCACGTGCTGTCACTGATAGCTTCCTTTCCTTCGGTGCCCTGCCCTGTGAGGCCCTCTGCCTCAGTCTTGGCTCATTTCTTCCCTTCTCTCAGACGTGCCTGTGTCTGAGCAGTTCAGATATACACACACAGCCATTTCTGAAAGCACATCTAAAATTTTGTTTAGAGATGGCATAAATCATGTCTATAAGTCAGACAGATGACCAATCCCACAGTCAGTGAGGAGAGAGTTTTCTCTCTCTCTCTAGGAAAGTATAACCGGAATGGAAAGGGAATGAATTATTATGATCAGGTAAGACATCTCCTAGAGAGGAGTAGCACAGAATCTTCGCAGTCTGTTAGATGATAGCTTTTTGCTATTATTCTTATTAATTCTTTTGTTACTATTCTGATGTGTGCCATATAGCTATTTCATAATAAATGTTTGTTGAATTAATGTGTTTGTTTTTTTAACCACATTATTTAATTTTAAAACTGTCCTTACAGTACTAGTTTGTTTGAAATTTATCAGAAGTTTAAGACATCTTAGTATGTTTGATAGTATTATATCAGTCAGTAAAATTTTACTGTTGGTAATTTACATTTGCTACTTGGAGGAAGAGAAATTGAAATATTGTCTCTTTTTTTAAATTTTAGAGACCTATTACTACATTTCTCCATTAGTCGGTGTCTTTTTCTTGGCTCTAACTCCTATCTGGATTATAATAGCAGCGAAGCACCCAGCTACAAGGACTGTTCTGTACTCAGGCTGGGAACCCGTCATAACAGCGATGGTCATAAGTAGGTGAGTGTCCGAGGGCAGGTGTGTGCACGTGTGCGTGTTATGTCTGTGTCTGGAATGTGCATGTGGAACAACTTCTTTGGCTGGGTTGTTTTGTTTTGTTTTGTTTTGGATTAACTATTATATATGGCCAGTTCATAATCCTCTCAGGTTATAAGGGATCAGAGTTACTGGAGGTACTGACATTAGTGGATGCACTGAAATTTGAATTGGCCACTAGTTCAAATTTCCCTCCAACCAAAGCCTTACTGGATTGATAGGTAAAATTCAGTGGTGTGTGTGGTGTTAATCTGACAAGGACTTTACTTATTTTGAATAACAAGTTGCTCAAGTAAGTATCAGAGAGCCTTTGAGATGTATATACTATTTGAGTAGTTCCATATGTAGGACACTGAGAAACTTAAGTATATAATTAAGGATGTATGCAAAAGATTTAGTTGCAAGAATCTTCATTATATGCGGGTTTTTAATTTTAAAATGCAACAGTTAAAGTTGTCTATCAGGTGTGGATTAAATATAAAATTGTAATATAGGCTGAAAGTGGACAGTTAGCCATTAAAAATTACACTGCAGCATTTCTCTTGCCATGAAAAGATGTTCATTGTACATTTGGTGAAGAGGGTAACCTAGAAACGAGTGTATATTTACTGTTAAATTTGGTAAGTTTATCTTCTTCCCCGAAACTACTAAAATGATTATAAAAGAATGAAAATGCTATAAAACCAGAAAGACAGAAGAGGAGTAGTAAAGACAGCATGTGAGAGATATAAAAATACAGAAAGCTAGGCATCAGTTGGATGGTTGCCCAGTACCCAAGCAGAAAGGGAAAATTAGCCAGCTGCCAGAGGCAAGCAGATCGGAAGCTCAGAAACCTGGAGGGGCCGCCCATCCAGAGGCACTGGGTTCCTCTGAAAGCCGAGATGAAAAAAGTGGGTGGGAAGCTTAAGTAAGGAGCTGTCAGGCTTCTGCAGCTGTTCTCCAGCCTGCACCCCAATGAGCACCCCTTCCACCTTTGCAGAAGGACCTGTGGACAGGCTAACACGGAACCTGTGTGGACGAGGATGCAGGTTAGGTATTCTGAAAGATAAAAGATGAACTGAAAGTCTATACACTGGACGGCAAGACTTGTCCCTTCCTTCTCTGTGTACATAGAGCACTGGCAGGCAGGTTCATGTCCCCAGGCAGAAATGAGACAATTCCTCTGTTCCCCTGGTGAAACTAACCGCAGAAGCAAAGACCTGCCGAGGCTGACCCTGCTCGGTCCCTCAGCAAGCCCAGCTGATCGTCCTTCAGTGTGGCGACTCTTGGTCACCAACTCTACCTATCCACACCGAGCATGCGTCCCTGGCTCTGGAAGGAGGAGCAGGCAGTGGAGGAATGTCAGACGTTAGGGGTTGGGGTCCAGTGTGAAAGATGGACAAAAAAGGCACTCAAAGGAAGGGCAGGCATGGCTTAACAACCTCTGCAAGCTACCGGACTGCCCGTGTCCTCAGAGAAATAAGGGAAACTAGCGCCCATAGTGTGAGAACAAGATGGTGTGTATAATGAGGATTTGAAAAACAGGAAGAGCTTTGGGAAATGTAAATAAATAGCAGAAGTAGAAAAGTTAGAAAGATAAAGGTGAAGAACTCCCCTGGAGCGTAGAATGGAAAACAGAGGCAGACAGGAGGTGGCGTGTGACAGAGGAAATTATCAAAGAATCATCGTGAGACAGTTTCCCAGAACTGAAGACGAGGTTTGCAGGACCTGGACCTGGACATCACAAGCCACAAAAGCCTCCCGAGGAAAAACAGGAAGGTACACATGAGGGGTGTCTAATACCAGCACCAACAGTGATTTCTTCAAAGTCTGAAGGAAAACTATTTTGGACATAAAATACAGTCACAGTATTAGACAAGATTAAATGAATTTTCAGGCTCCAAGATCACATCAAATGCACTTCCCCGTGCCCTTTCATTTAAAGCTGATAAAAAGTGTGTTCTGTCAAAGTGAGGAAATAAATCAAGACAGAAGGTGACACTGGAGTAAGGAGCCCCATTCTGTGACAGCAGGTGGCTCTTTTCTGCAACACAGATTGCTTTTTCCTGGCGGATTCCAGCATTGGGGCCCTAGGAGAGTTCACAGACCAGGGTCCAGCAGCAGAGACGGCAGGAGGGGCAGGGCGACAGCCGTGCCAGGGCTGGGGACCAGCCAGGCTGGCTGCTGGGAGCACCATGTCCCCGGGAAAAGTGACTCTGAGAAGTGAAAACCGTGGAACGCGTTGGCTACGGGATGCACTTGGTATGGTGAGAGGCATCTCATTAGCATTGCACACTGGAAGCCGGATTAGTAATCGGGACTTGAACAGTGAGGAGAAATCCAAGGCGAAGAAAAACGTCCATGTGAGGATATGGGATACACTTTGTGGCTAAGCCGAGAGTACGGACGCCATTGTTTGCATAAAATCAACTGCAAGCGAGCGCTTCGCCAGTCACATCAGTCAGAGTGTGACACCCGGGAGGAGGGGGCGGGGAGGGCTGAGTGAGGACTGCAGTGTGGAGGGCGGGGCACGGCCGGGCCGGGGCGAGGTCAAAATGAACGGGGAGAAACAGCAGTGCGCGCGTGCGGTGTAGTCGCAGAATTAGATGTCAGAGGAGATTGCTAAAGACCTGGAGGGAAATCCCTACTAGAGAAAAGAACCTGGCAGGGGTTCTGGACTCCTGGTTCATTATAAGCTCTGTGATGCTGACACTTTTTCACTAGTAGTCACATGTTGGTTTGATAAAAATAAAATGTAATAAAAAGAAAAAAATGGCTTACACACCTTGATCCAATTTTTACTTTTAAAAATATATGTACTAAAAGATATCTGGGCTTGGGTTTACAGAGATGATGTTGAAAGCGTACAGATTTGTAATCAGATAGGCGTGAGTTCCAGAGGTCCATTGTACAACATGGTGTGACTGTAATTAGTGGGAATGTATTGTGTTCTTGAAAATTGCTCAGAGTAGATTCTAAGTGTCACCACACAGAGCGATAGTTGCATGAGGTAGCACATATGTTAACTAGCTGGATTTTGCCATTCCGTGATGCACACATGTTTCAAAGTATCAGGTTGTACAGGATAAATATGGGCAGTTTTTTTCAATTGAAACAAGTAAGAAAGTAATAATATAAAATATGTAATAAAAATGTCTGGAAGGTCATATGTTTGGATATCATATACAGTGGTACCTGAGTTCATGGACTTAATTTGTTCTATGATTTCGGAGAAGATGACTGTGTTTGCATTTGTGGAAAGATGGCCACAGTCGTGTTTGTCACCTGATGCAGAGTTTGCAAACAAAACAAAATTTGCTGAATGCTTCTGTTTGGAAACCAAATTGCAAACAAAATCGGTTGTGAACCAAGGTACCACTGGATATAGATATGCTATACATACACTGCATATATGTGTGTATATGTCTGTGATATATATATATATATCTTAATATGTTAACTGTATGAGCCCTGACTGATGTAACTAGAATTAGTTTTTATTTTCTCCTTTTTATTTGATTTTATAATTTTTTTCTCTAATAGGTTTTACAACATGGGTAATAAAGATATGTTAAAATGTATTTTTAATGTGTTCATATACCCATAACATAATCTATGCATTTTGTCAGGAAGATTTTATTCTTTGACTCATAAGTAGTTTGATCTTGAAGTAAAGATATTATTTTTCAAAATTAGCCTTAAACTACTAAATAATTCAGGCTGGGGGTATAGCTCAGTGCTAGAGTGCTTGTCTCAGGTTCATGAGAACCTGGGTTCGAACCTTAGCACTGCAAAAGAAAAAAATCCTAAGTATTTCTAAGGGACACTATGATTTGGTTTTTGTTTTGTTTTGTTTTGTTTTGTTTTGTTTTTGTTTTTGAGAAAGGGTCACACGATGCAGTTCAAGCTGGCCTTGAACTCACTCTGGAACCCAAACCAGCCTTGAACTCACAGCAACCCTCCTGCCTCAGCCTCCTGAGTGCTT
The DNA here is from genome assembly GCA_004363535.1 of Dasyprocta punctata. Classification (NCBI taxonomy): domain Eukaryota; kingdom Metazoa; phylum Chordata; class Mammalia; order Rodentia; family Dasyproctidae; genus Dasyprocta; species Dasyprocta punctata. Next base: position 26,522 of record RJWM01023141.1, read on the forward strand.
GGGTTGCAATGTGCACCGCCACATCTAGCTGTGAAATACCTTCTTAATAGGGACTTTAAAAGTTTTTTTAAATTTTACTAGATAAGTAATAAAGAAATAATAATTTCCTATTGTTAACTATCAGGTAATGGTAAGAACATTTAATCTGATATTTTGGCAGTCCCATTCTGTGATAGCATGTAGTTCATTTTGCTGTACTGTAGATAACATTTTCCTGGAAGATTTAGGCCAGATCCCATGGAATATTGGAACTGGCCATGTTTTATAACTCCGACCAACAGACTGAAGTCAACCAATTATTAATCGTTTTGGCAACTTCAGAAAGTCTCCGAATTCCATTGACACAGTGAGAGTGCGGCACCTACCACTGTATTATGCTGAAAATATTTTTCTAGACTTTTCCAGATCAGCTCTGTGGTCAGATGATCTGGAATTCCCCACAGGTCCCAGGTCTCCTTGTCCTCCCAACCTCGAAGATTACAGGCATGTGTCACACCCAATACAATTATTATTTTAGTTTTGCCAATGATAAAACACATCCTAACTATATCTAGTTTTAACACAATAAAAAAAAAAACTGTCCCTTTGCCAGGTGTTGTGGGATGTGCCTGTAACCCCACACTACATAATGAGTTCAAGGCCTGCCTGGACCACAGAGCAAGATACTGTCTCAAAAAATAAACAGCAGCAGCCACCTCCCAAAGCCAAAGTCGTTTAATGCCTTAATTACTTCAAATATAAAAAGTTAATTCTTTTTATAATTTTTTAAGTTAGAAAATTAATAGATTAAGTGACTTAAAAATTAATAAGCAGGCTATAAAGTGATCATCAGTTTCCTGTTAGTCTCACCCCCTAGAAATAAACACGATTAATGATTTGTTATGGGTCCTTCAGACATCCTAATGCATTTAAAGCATATACTTTTCTTTTCACAAGTAGTATATCTCAGCATCGTGACCTTTGAGTGTGTAACCCAAGTGGTGTTTTGTTTCTAGCTTTTTACTCTTGGTATTGATTTTTACTTAAATATTTTTCTTTTGACTGTATTTTTAAAATGTGTAAACATTTATTTTATGAAGTAGGGGTGTATGTATGTACAGAACAACTTCAAGTACTTACCCCTTCCATAAATTATGTAACTTTGTTTTTTTCAGCATTGGGGGCCTTATTCTGGACACAACTGTATCTGACCCAAACTTGGTTGGGATTGTTGTTTACACACCAGTTATTAATGGTAAGAATCACATGTCAAGTCTTTGTTTACTCTTAGGCACCAATAGTCCTGGAGCTCAGTTTTTAAGAAATCTGTCTTCCCATCCTGTCCATTACAGGTGTGCACCACCATGCGCAGCTAAGATAGAACTTTTGAGACCTGTGTTTCATTTTCAGTATGCTAGGGGTGTACTGTTTAAAGGGCCCCTGTTTTATCATCATCTTCGTCATTTGCTGTCATTTAGTAGGCACGTAACATGGCACATAACACACAGTTGTTTTTTGCAAGTTACGTATCATTTAATCCTCACTATAAGGTAATTTGTTCATGGTTTCATATCCAGGTAAGTGGTGAGTTGAGGCTTAAACTCAGATCTGCTTAAGGAGTTTTTTCCCCCTTACTACAATGTCCAGCTACTGATTTATCTGCTTTATTAGGTACATGAATACATGGATCATTTAAAATAAAGCATAGCTGTGATGATTCTGTGATTAGGATATCATTTAATGCTTACTAATGTCTCCCAGAACTATTAGCGTTAGTAACTTCCTGAGTGACTTCTGTGGTCCGTTAATATTTGATAAACAGCAGGTTAAACAGATGTCTTGACCTCAGGATTTCCTAATGCCTTTGTCACGTGAGCATGTTCTGTGAATCTCTCCCAGAACTTCTGCTCGCTGGCTGCTGGGATTTCTGGATCCAAGCTTTACTCAGACTCCCAGATCACACTTGGTAGGGTTATGTCATATATGTTCATCACAGTTTACTTTCAAATAATAACACACTATTTTACCTATAGAATTAAGAAGTTTGGGTGAGTTGAATTACCCGTTTCTCCCATGGTCTTTTTGTCATACACTTTACTTTGTTGTAAATTCTGTACTTGCATTGTTACTATTTGTGCTTTAAGCAGTGATTTTTAAAAGGAGATTAAAGCAGTGGTATCTTCTGTATTTTCCCATGTAAACTGGCATTTCCAGCACTCTTCTTTCCTTTGTGTGGATCCAGATTTCCGTCTAGTAGTATGTGTTTTTCTTCTTCCTGAAGCAGTTCCTTCAGGGCATCTTGAGGGTAAAGCTGCAGAACCAGAGGCCCTGGGCGTGGTCTCTCCCAGCGCGCCTCGCTCGCCTTCCCCTCCACCTCTGTGCTCAGTGGCCCCACACTGCTGCCTGGCGCCGCCTGGCCCTCCCGCAGCCTGGACGGGTGCCGCCCTGTGGGACTCGCTCCGTCGACCTCTTCTCCCTGTGGCTGCCGTGTGCCGGCATCTTTCATCCTGAATCACCTTTCCCAAGTGTTCTGTCTTGTCAAACTTCTGTTCCTCTTCTCTTCCCAACAGACTTTCCCAGCGTGGGCTGCACTTTCTCATGTCGTTACAGCCCTCCCCTTTTACTCTGTAATGGCTCCACTGAGCTGTGCAGTGACCTCCTGATCACTTTGTCCAGTTACTGATTTTCAGCCCTCACTCAGTTCCGAGGCTCAGTAGTATTTGATATGCCCCTCCCGCTTTCCCAGTCCTCTTCCCGTTCTCTGCAGACTCCTTTTCCTTCACTGGTTTCCGCTTCTGGCTTGCCTTCGGTGGCTGTGTTTTTCAGGACTGTGTCTTGAGCATCGATTTCCAGTCTTCACCTTTTTTAAGAGTGACACTGTCTAGTCCAGACCAGAAGTACTGCCTGGGATCTGGTTGCAGATGCAGGTTCTCAGGCCTGAATCAGAAGCCCTGACGTAGACACCACAGGTGATTCTGATGAAACACGAAGTCTGAGAACTTTCTTTTGTTTTTTGGTTTTTTGGGGTTTTTTTTTTTTTTTTTTTGTCACGTGGCTTTAGCTCTTTATTCAAGGCTTGACACATACGTGTTCGTTTCCAGACCCAGACTTGAAATGGGATATTTGCATACAGAGGACATGAAGGCTCCTAAGTAGTTAACCCCAGGCCTGGTGGCACATGCCTGGACTCCCAACTGCTTGAGAGGCTGAGGCAGAAGAATTTCAGGTTCAAGATGACCAGCCTCGGCAATTTAGCAAGACTTCACTTTAAAATAAAATAAAAAATGAGTGTAGCTCATTGGTAGAGCATTTGCCTAGTATGTGCAAGGCCCTGAGTTGAATCCCCAATATCATAGAAAATTAAAAAAAAATCCTGGCTTTTTGTTTCCTAGAGGATAAGGTACGAAGTACTCATCATAACACATGGGGCCCGTTCTGTCCCAGCCTCTGCCTCTCCAGCCCCACGCACTGCCACTTCACAGTCCCCTCCTGCTGTCACTCGGGCAGGCGCTCTCCGTCAAGCACGTCCTGTTTCCGTAGTGCGCTCTGGACCCACTGCTCTTCTTGTCTTCAAACATAGCGCCGATGTTTATCCAGACCCCATTAAAAGGTCACTCGCCTGCACAGCAGCTCCGTCGCCGTCAGCGGCCTCTCTTCCATGCTTCCGGAGTACGTTCGAGCAATTTTATTGCAGTGTGCATTTTGAATAATGATTTCATTTTCGTGTGAGTCTGAATAATGCCTACTACATTAAGATTTGGTGATTGTTGAATGAATAAATGCATGAGTTAGGGCATATATTTAGTTTTGCTACAAACTGTATGTCACTGAATTGGAGGAAATTATCTTGTTAAATAACACAACTTAGAACACAAACAAAAATTACGTGTATGTTAGGAACTGATGAGGTACATTTAAAGAAGCAAAAATAGAAAATTGTTCCTTCTGTTTGTATAAAAATGGCAGTGATGGCAACACTTATTGCTTTCTTTAATTTCTCCTGTGTGTAACTAGAGGAATTGGTTTAATGTTGGTTTCTCAACATTTCCTCCTGTTGGTCTGCTTCCTGTACTCTGGATAGGAGGGAATGTTTGGATGGCGCTCCTTAGATACTGAAAGGAAAGGTGTTTTGTAGGAAGAAGAAAGACGCAGGCTAGAGAACAGTTGTGAGAAGAAAGAGCTGTCAGTGTGGCAAGGAGGATGACTCAAGTGGGACCATTTACTCAGCGATTAGAAAGTCACTCGAGGGTTCCATTTAGTTGAGTAGCTGGTTAAGTCAGTGAAAGCATAATTTCAGCAGAGAATATTAACAGTAAAAGTGAATGAGTCACATTTTACATGAGGCAAGGATGCCTCCCAGTACTATGATATTTCACTTACATAAACTTCAAAAGCATGTAAAACTAAATGATATGTTGTTTGGGACTATACATGTAATATGAAAGTAATATAAGAAAAGCAGGAGAATTAAAAACAGTTAAGTGGGGCCACGGATTTACCTTAGTGGCCTAAGTGCCTGCCTGGCAAGCACAAGGTCGGAGAGGAGGACGTTTCTGTGACTGGGAAAGAAGGGGGACTGGGAAGGCACGTGAGGCACTGAATGTAAAGGTGATGTTGCTTTTTCTTTGCTCGGGGGATGGAACCCAGGGCTTTGCACTGAGCTGCATCCCCAGCTCTTTTTATTTTGAGACAAGGTCTCACCGAGTCACTCAGGTCTCAAACTTGTGAGCCTCCCGGGCAGCTGTGCAACTTTTTTAAATGGGTAGAGTTTCTTTGGGCTATGATTTTTATAGCCTTAATACTTTCTGATATTATTGTTGTAACCTTTATATGTAGTATAAAGCTATTAAAATCTTGGAAGTAGCATTTTTTCCAATTTCTCATTAAGCAGTTGACCGTGAAAAAGAGAGAATTAGATGGAACTCCAACGGGCCTGCAAAATGAGGAGCCACTTATACAAACTGTAGATGTGTGCTCATCAGCAAGCAGGCAGAGAACTGGAGAAGGAGGGACGGCGCTGCAGCGCGTGATGATGGAGGGAGGGAGCCACACCGGGAAGCGAGGGGCTTCACAGATCCGCCTGACCTCGGGAGAGACCAGCACAGACGCTGGCCTCGGGGTCAGCAGTGGAGACTGAGACCACAGACCACAGTGCTCACAGCTCCAGGCTCGTTTCCTCAGGCAGTGTTTCCCAACCTTTGTGATGTCTCACACAGGAAGTGATATGTGCCAGGATGGCACACCCGGTGTCAGCCAGCAGCCAAGAGCAGGGGACCAGGCAATTGGTCAACCCAGCCGTGACACATTCGCGGTACAGTCGCTGGGGAGTTCTGACCTAGAGCTGTTGCTTGAACTGCTTTCTTCTTCATCCTCCTCTGAAGGAGGCATTTCAGATATTTTCCCCTCGATGTTCCCACCTGTAAGATGCTCAAATCACAGATGTACTGTTTGTCCAGTTACGTGTACTACATGTGTGCTGGTGTGCATGATCCATGTGTACGATGTTATAGATAGATGCTTGTGGACTGTATGTGGAGATGCGACGTGCTTACACATAAAATGAACGTGCGCATGCGCACGCACACACACACACACACACACACACACACACAAGAGCCAGTTTTTACCCTTTGCAAATACATGGTCTGTGCTGGGCAAGTAAAAACACAGGGACTTTGCCAGTCGCCCACCTCGTTTGCGCACAGGTGTGCTGGGAGGCAGTGACACGGGTGACGGGCCGGGGACCTGGAGGTGAGTGTCCCTGCTCCTGTGGACGTGAAAAGGTCTTCACTGGGACGGGTTCTGTGTGTTTCTTCTAAAAAACTGGAAGATCTGTCTCACTGCTTCCTTGCATCTTCTTGAAACTAAGAGCAATTTGGATTCGGATCAGGGTGGACTGTAAGGTTTGTTTTTTAAGAACATGAACTTTTAGTTTGGCTTCCTTTGGATACGTGCAAAAGAATGCTTAACAGAATTTGAAATGTATCCTGTGCTGTGCGTGTTCAACATTTACTGGAAACATGTTTATAAATTTAACAAAACAGATTTGAATTTTAAACCTGCTAATAATTTCTTCTTCTATCACGTTTTTTACTATCAGCTGAGATTATTCTAGC
>RJWM01023142.1:0-32614 GCA_004363535.1 Dasyprocta punctata
CTTTGTTTTTTTTTATTCTTTTATTCTTTCCGTGGGCTACAGTTCTCGTTTTAGATTCTTCTTGGGTCCAGAGGACCCATCTCCCTCTTTTTTCCTTCTCTCTGTTATTATATTAGTTTATATTCTGGCATTTTGATGGTATATTCAGGGAGCCTCCCGGTCACGGTGTCTTCTGGGCGGCCATCTTGGAGGAAGTCCTGCTTTTTCATTTATGACTATTGATCTTATGTTATTTCTCTTGGCATTGTCGTGCAGCTGTTGAATTGTTGCTTCTTGGTTCCTTACTATTTTTAAAGGATCTTTTTTTCGTGGCCATAAGATCCCATTCTGTGTTAAAGATTTGAGATTCTATCTTGAACTTCATTCTAGCGGTTTTTCAAACTTTCCATGGAATTTTTCATTTCCTGCATTTCCCTTTCAATCTGTTTCATGCATTCTGTTTGTGTCTTATATTGTTAATTCAGAGTTTCCATCATTTTCTTATGTTCTTCTTTTTTTGTCTTGCTCTTCTTTAGATGCACACATTTCTTTAATAATGATTGTCATTTCATCTTTTAGCTGAGAGAATATTTCTGATTTGAGTTTCTCTATAGCTTCATTGATCTGTTCCTTTACTGCATTTTCTATCATTTCAGAGAGTTCAGTTGTGTGACTCCCCTTGTCTTCCATTTCAGTGTCTCTTGGGTTTCTTCTCATTGGGCTGGGAGATTGAGACTGCCTCTTGGTCTTTCATTTTGTCATTTTCTTCTGGGACCTGTGTGGTTCTGTGTCCTGCGAGACTGCCCAGGTGTTCCCCTAGTGGGTTGCACTGAGTCATGGCACTGGATAGAGCTGGATCCTCTGTCCAACTTGTGAGGGCCCACTCCTGGAGTGTGCAGGTGGAGCCTCTACCTTACTGAATGGGGGCCGAGACCTCCCGGACCCAGACAGCTAGGTGGAACGTGCCCCTGAGTGTGGCGCCACCCGGACCCTGAGTCTGGCTGCAAGAAGTTCAAAGCCTCTAGAGTGCCAGGCAAGCCTGGGCAAGTCCCAGGCCTACAGTGCTGGGCCTTGCTCCTGGTTGGGTGGGCCCACAACCTCTAACCCGCCAGGCCAGCTGCTCCACTGAACAATGGAGCTCCCATGCACCCTGCACTCTGATTGGCACAGCCCAAGCCATCCAAGGCCTTGCAGCTATGCTGGCCAGTCCTGGTGAGCAGGTCTGGGGTCCTGGGCTAGGCTGGGCTCAGTACTTCTGTGCCATGCGAGACTGGTCAGGCGTTCCCCTGGTGGGTTGCGCCGAGTCATGGCACTGGGTAGAGCTGGATCCTGTGCATAACTAGTGAGGACATACTCCCAGACTGTGCTGGTGGAGCCTCCACCTTACTGGATGGAGGCTGAGACCTCCCAGACCCAGGTAGCTAGGCAGAGCATACCCCAGAGTGTGGCACTACCCAGACCCTGAGTCTGGCTGCTAGGAGTTCAGAGCCTCTTGAGAGCCAGGCAAGCCTGGGCACATCCCAGGTCTACAGTGCTGGGGCCTTGCTCCTGGCTGGGTGGGCATACAACCTCTAGTACCTACCGCACCGGCCACTCCACTGAACAATGGAGCTCACACGTGCCCTTCACTCTAATGGGCACAGCCCAAGCTCTCCAAGGCCCTGCAGCTATGCTGACCAGTCCCTGGTGAGCAGCTCTGGGTTCTTGGGCTGGGCTGGGCTCAGTACCTCTGTGTCCTGCGAGCCTGGCCAGGTTTTCCCCTGGTGGGTTGCGCTGAGTCACGGGACCGGGTATAGCTGGATCCTGTGTGCAGCTAGTGAGCTCATGTCTATATCTTTAATTAGAGCAACTATCTTGAAGATAACAATATGCAGTGTGTTAACTACTGTTACTCTTTCTTGCTTTGAAATTTCATATCACTGCTTTTATTTTTTTTCTCTTTAAAAAAAAAGAACTAGACACTCATATTTTCTTTTTAAAAGTGTTTATTCATTTATGTATTTATTTTAGTCCATGTTTGAAGTATATGTTTTCATTCCTTGTGGAACATTGGTACATATACACAACACAACTTAATTCTTTCTTTCATACCCTTTTCCTCCCAACCCTTCATCTTTCCTCACAGATTTTCTTGTATGATAAATGTACATTATTTTCTTAGTTACCAAGTATAATTTTTCTCCAGGGAATTAGTAAAACTCATGAATATTTCTGAGAGACAAAACTGAGAAACAAAACCATTGGTATGACACATGATACTTCAGAAGGAATTGTTAAGACATTCAAGATTTTACTTTTCTCTTGTGTTTTTGAGGAATGTGTTCAGGAGGACATGGTAATTCCAGGTATATAAGAGTGTTGTATTTGTATTGAATAAGTTCACTTCTTTAGTATTATATTTAAGAGATTCTTGAATGTTCATAACCTTTTGCTCTTTTTAATAAAAGAATGGTGATGTTTGCTTAAATAAACAAGCAAATCAATAATTTTCCATTAATTCCTGAGGAAGGAAAAATGAAATTCACATTGTTTTATGATATAATTACCAATTTCTAAGTGTTTCTGATGCAGCATTTGGAAAAACACTGGGAAATATAGAAAACGATGAAGTAAAAAATCTATTAAATTTTAGAAAATATGGAAAGCCTAAAAACAATGTTACATATTTTATGAAGAGCAAAAAGAGAGTCATTGGAAGGCTCCAAACAAAATAAAAATGAAAGAGATGGAAAAGCTAATAGTCATCATCTGATCATTACATATTGTATACATGTCGAATTACTACATTGTGTCCCATAATATGTACATTCACTAGGTATCAACTAAAATAAAATAATTTGAAGATAGGAAAATGGAATAGAATACACTGGGAAGTTAACAAATTATTTTTCTGGGAAAATGAGTTACTTAAATTAATCAGAGAACCTGATATCGAAGAAATGCAAATTACAGTGGATACAAAGAAGGAGCTAGTTCAACTGTGACAAACTAACAAAAGATTCATGATTCCTAGCTACAAGGAGTTGATCCCTGCAATCCTGCTCACTTTTTCAGCCTTAGTACAATTAGCACTTTTCTACTTTCACTCCCGAGCAGTCTTCTCAGAGCTCTCTTGACGTCTTTATTCCTCAGACTGTAGATGAATGGGTTGAGCATGGGGGTCACCACGATGTACATCACAGAAGCTGCTACAGTTGAGTGTGGGTTGTGTGTTAGGACAGAATTAAAGTACACACTGATGCCAGTGCCATAGTATAAACAGACCACTGAAAGGTGAGATGCACAGGTAGAAAATGCTTTATGCCTCCCCTGAGCTGAAGAGATTGCACAAATGGAAGAAACAATCTTAGAGTAAGAGTAAAGGATGCCAGAAAGGGGACCAATGGCCAATAAGACACCTACAAAATATATCACTACATCATTCAGAAAGGTGTCAGAGCAGGCAAGAGGGACCACTTGATTAAGCTCACAGATAAAGTGCGGGATTTCCACGTCTGTACAAAAGGACAGTCGCATCATCAATAAGCCCTGTAGCAGGGCATGCAGGGCACTGAGGATACTGGACACCAGAACCATCAACACGCAAAGTTGAGGGCTCATAATGACTCTGTAGTGCAGTGGGTGACAGATGGCCACAAAGCGGTCATAGGCCATCACAGTCAGGAGGAAGACATCTAACTGTGCAAATAACACTATAAAACACATCTGGGTGATGCAGCCTGTGTAGCTAATAGCCCTGCTCTGAGTCTGAATGTTCACCAGCATCTTTGGGATGCTTGTAGAGGTGAAGCAGATGTCTGCAAAGGACAAGACAGAGAGGAAGAAGTACATGGGAGTGTGCAGGTGGGAGTCTGAGATGATGGCCAGGATGATGAGCAGGTTCCCAAGGATGGTGATCAGGTACATGGAGAGGAAAAGCCCATATACGAGGGGCTCCAGTTTCATTGCCTCTGAAAATCGCAGAAGAATAAATTCTGAAATTTGCGTGTTATTTCTTGGTTCCATGTGGTGACCACGACTAGCAAAAAGGAGAAAAACAACATTACCAATATTCACATACGCAGATAAAACTCAGAGAGTTGAAATCCCACAATTTATATTTTTAATCAAGAAAATTGCTGGTGTATTTTGTGTTGGTAATGATCTTCTTTACTGGATTTACACATTCCATCTAATTATTTGTATCCATCCTCAGCCCTTTCCTCATCAGTTCATTGTCCTACAGTGTTATGATTATATTTCCCAAGCAGTTAAGGAATATATACTTGGTGCCAACCATGTCTTGTTTGTAGTGTCTGCTGCAACTCTAGATGTTCCCAGATGCAAGGATGGCAAGAGGGTAGGAAAATACAGAAAAGAGATGAAAGCTGAGGTCAGGTGGAGCCGTCTGTCTGGGTGGAAAGAAAGGAACTGCTCAACCACTGTAGCATGTTTATTTATACATTTAACAAGATAATATCATGTGACAGCCCTTTGCCCAGCAACCGATTGCTTGGATTACCTTGGGGCTTGGTGTGGTCTGGGCTGGAGCAGCCTATTCACGTGGCTCTCCCCGGGCACTCTTCATTTTTGGTCCAGCGCAGTGTGATTGATCTCCAACTTCAGCAGTTCCCAACACTCAGGCACTGTAGAAAAATGTCCATAAGATGCTGAAAAATAAAAGACCCCAGTATCAACCAGTGAGAAAGAATACAAGCAGATAATGAGCCTAGTAAGATGATGAGAAGTACTAAAAAGAATAAAAAATGAGAGGTATGATAGTTCAAGGGAGAAATGTAGTAAAGCAAAAGATTATATATATGTAGGTAGACATATATAACTGTATGTATGTAAGTATGCACGATAGATAACTATACTACTAATTGCTAGTTCATCAGAAAGAATAGTTTGTGTTGTCATTGTTTGATCATTTTATGGCTAGATCTCATAACTGGAACAACTACTTCTAACATAATAATATGTAATATATTAACTAGTATTGATTTCTTACTATTTTTTTAAATTCTGTGTTATTTCTACACTTTTTTCTGTTTTGCTTTCTAAAATTAAAAAAAAACTTAGAAAAAGAAAGCATTGAAAGAATAGTGTGTGCTATTTTTTGGGGTTTCTGACAAGAGAGGTAGACAGGAAATATTTGATCAGAGAATGCAGATTAGACAAGGTATAGTCCCCAAAGTTAACTGGGGGTAGGATGTCTGAAAGGAGAGACAGACAGAGCAGTGCTCCTGAGGAAAACCCTTGTTCCAGATATTTAAGTATAAAAAGAAGGCTGTGTGCCAGAGGGGACTGACCTACAGGGAGCACGGTGAGAGGATGTCAGGGAAAGTGGATGAGGATGAGGCCTCATTGCTACCGCTGAAATTTCAATATATATATATATATATATATATATATATATATATATATATGTAAAATGCCCTAATTCACATGCTTTTCCTTCTGCTTTATTTTCTTGCAAAGGCCTCTCTTTAAATGGAACACACCTTCCCTGATTTCCATTTTCTCGTGAACGTGCAGGCATCTGAATTCTGACTTGCATTAAATAACATATGACCTTAGGTAACCTTGTTTTGAGGACACCTTACTCCCCACAACACACACACACACACACACGTGCAAACACACACACACGTTCACACACACATAGGCCAGTGGATACACACATACACCAGTACAGTCTCATAAATCCATGTCACTTCCAAACTTTCCTAAACCCCACACGGATTAGGAAAAGAATGAGTGGCATAATTCATATGAAAAGGTAAGCTTGGTGCTTAGTGAACTTAATCTAATCATTTTGTGCCTTTATTTGGAGAAACATAAAGCAAGACATCTGCTCAGTCAGCAGAGATAAGGCTGAAATGCCCAAGATGGATCAAAAATAATTAATGCAGTCAAGTAATTCCTGAGAGACTATGATGAAGTGGGCACTTCTTTGGCTTTATAGGCGTTCCAACCTTAGCTTTATCTCTTTCATGTGCACAATGAGTAACAAAGTAGCAAAAAACCATTATTGGAAAGAGAAAGGAGAGATATTTACACAGTGACAAGACTTTTAGATTTAACCCTCACATACAAATATGAACAAAAAGACAAAACTCAAAATTCACAAAACATACTCAGTGTACAACAGAAGTAGAGAATTTTCAAAGAAGAAATGTTAAAAGGCTTTGATAAGCAATATTAGATGAGTAACATCTATAATCAGAAAACCATTTTTTTAATCTTAACTCTATCAAATAAATCAGTTGCTTGAACTTCAGAATCTAAGTGAACCTAATAAATATTAGTGTCCTCACTTCTATACTGGGGATATCAATACCCATCCTCCTAAGGTGATTCAGAGACTCAGACAAGGTACACAGAACCTTAGCATGGTTACGTTTTGTTAATAAAAGGACAATTAAAACTGGCGAGAGATGTGGTAAGCTTTTCTTTTTACCTCTCAACTGTGCTCATTCCTTCAACACCCCTTGGTCTCCCCTTAGGAGAATTTATACAACCTGTAGCTTCACACAGGGCTCAGTTCTATGCCCACCTCGCCGGCCTGGCCCTCAGGCACCTGCTCCCACTCACACTGATCTCCCAGATTTAAACTTCACTTGCAGTTTGCCCAGCAGCTCCAGCTTCAGTCCTCATTTCTCCCTGTTGGAATTCTCCACCACTGCTCTCTCTGGAATTTTTGTCCCTTCTCCATCGGAAAAAGCTTTACTTTCTCCTGAATCCCTTCTTCAAAAACTTAACATTCCCACAGACAAGCAACCCTTCCTACATGCATTTAACTGACACCTAGAGGCCATAAAGGCGCTGATGTTACTTAATTCCATGTCTTACTCACGCACAGATGATATCATGATGAGCACAGAAATCGCCGTAGTCTCCACAACTCCCAGCTAGGCGAGTTAGGAAGAGTGGCTGAATAGCACAATGCATCAGCATAGGAGACAATGTACTGTTACAGAAACTTCTGATAATGCGAGAAAGCAAAGATGCAGGAAATGTGAATGTAGCCATGGAGGATACATTCTGTATTCCAGGGTCTGGGCCCACCAGGGAATCAGACTAAGGATGGTCAAGAATTGAATAGAAGACAATATGTAAAACACAAAAGAAAATATTAGTGTATCATACACAGCGATAGGATTACAAAACTGTGGGCTGGGGTGCACGTGTATCTGTGTGCACATGCGTGCTGGGTCACAGTGTGAAAGGATTTTCTTATCCTGGGACAGAGCCAAAAGGCTAAAATTCACTACAGATAAAGAGAAAGATAATTTTACAAGGAGGCAAACTGCTGCTAATGTAAGAAAAGCAGCATAGAGCCGGGCGTGGTGGCGCATGCCTTTAATCCCAGCACTCGGGAGGCTGAGGTAGGCGGAGCGTTGTGAGTTCGAGGCCGGCTTGGGCTACAGTGCGAGCACAAGGCCGGCCTGAGCTACATAGTGCGACCCTGCCTCAAAAAACCAGGGCCGGGAGTTTGGCTCAGTGCCTTAAGCGCCTGCCCTGGCAGGCGCGAGGTTGTGAGTTCAATCCCCGGTGCCGCAAAAAAAAAAGAAAAAAAAGAAAAGCAGCATAAATGAGGACCCCAACAGAGGAGCCAGGTTGCTGAGGTCCCCTCCACATCAAGAGCCCATGCATGGAGCAGGCTTTCTCTCTCCTCTCTCTTCACTATCACATCCACACCCTGTCTCAGACGTAATTAACATTGCTGTACTCATTCTATACTTATTTGACCCTACCTGCCTTTTATTTCTTAATTTTAATCAATGTAGGATAAATACATATGTTTTTGAGGCACACTGAAAAAAACATAAATATATATAATCGTACAGTGCCTAAGTGAAGATAATTAGATTCCCATCTCCTTAAATATTTATTTACGTCTGGAGTCTATAGAAGATGAGGGAAACTCTGCCGTCATTTTTGTTTGTAATATCTTTTCATTGATCCTGGAGTCTGATTTCTTTTTTCACAAATCCCATAGGTGCACTTTAGAGCTTTCTGTTTCTCATTCAACACACTCAGTGCTGCACACAACATATTGTGTGAAATTTCACCCTTGGCCTGACTCTCTATCCTGATGGTTTGTATGATTTATGCCTAATAGCACTATGCTCCACGTGTGTTAATTTAACCATCCTCTGTGTTTTTCATTATAATGTAAGATCAATTAAGTAAGGAATATACCTGGGTAGTTTACATTTGCCCTTTCCTAAAGCTATGCATTTACATGAAAACACATTTTAAGAAATTAAGGGTGTCTAAATAAAAATAAGGCCAGAGGAGCTAAAGCACAAGATAAATATAGAGCAGCAAAACCGTCCATATTAAATGAAACAATAAAATGCAGTCCTATCACAGGGCAACACAGATAGAACTGAAGGACCTCATGGTAAGTAAAATAATTCAAGCTAAATTCACTACTGCACATTGTCTCTCAAACACGAAAGCTGAAAAATATAATCTCACAGAAGTAGAGAGTTGTGTAGTGGTTACTAGAGAATGGGAATGGGAATAGAGAGGAGAGATCGAGGGAGGTTGGATATCAGGGCTCCAAAATGCAACTCTACAGGAGGAATAAGTTCTTGCATGCTACAGCATAGTAGGATTAGAATCTGTGCTGCACAAAAATTAATTATGCATTTCATGAGGAACTGGAAAGAAGAGATGAAGACTCCCAATACTAAGAAATCATAATTATTGAAATTGATGGAATTGCTAATTATCCTGATAACTACACATGGCGTATACGTGTCCTGTATAATTATGGCCAATTAAAATTCTTTAAAAAAATAAAAACAAATGCACAAAATAAGATGGAAAAACATGCAACAGATTTTTTTTGCCACTAAGGATATAGGAAGTGTTTGAAATACCCTAGTGTTACAAAGAGCCTGAGGTGTTGTACACAATATAGGCAACTGATTAAACTGATTGTGAAATATTAGTAAACATTCACACATTCTTTCCAAATACACCTACATATTTAAAAAATGAAACCTGACAAATGGGAGAGTTGTTGAAAAACATCAATTCTCATGCCTGAAAGAATGCAGTATAACAAGAATAAAGATTACACATCCACTATACAAAAGCAAATATTTTTCACGGACTGAAACAAAGAAAGTTAATGTCTAAAGATGCTACACGTATATTCAGTCACAAAAGTGAGTAAATAATTGCAAATTAAAGGTTGTTATTATGCCTAATCTCATTCATTTAATCAAAAACTTCATGCAAAAACACTTCTGCAGCCTAAGAACACTTTATAAAATATATGACTCATGAACTTTAAAGTAGTACTTTCAAGCAGTTTGTTGCCTGAATCTTTTTAAAGACAGAAACCTACTGAAACATACTGATATTTTCAAAGCTAAGATCCTCCTACCCCCCCCATTTACTCAACTTGTTTTACTCTCTTATTTGAAAACTTGAATATGATCAAACTTTTTTGGTACCCTTTTATGTTCCTTGTACCCTCAAAACACGGGCAAGGTGAACTTCCATTCCCATAATTCAAAAAAATTGTCAATGATTATTCCTGCATTGCTGATTCTAGGAAACATTTTTCATTGTAACATATTAATTCATTACTTATGAAAGAGTCAACCCAATGAACAACACAGAAACTGGGCTCAGTGGAGCTGGTTCTTCAGTGACCTCATGTAAACTTTCTCAACTTTTGCTCTCTGATTCTTTCCTAATGGAGCCTCAGACTCACTTGGATGGAATTTCTGAGAGGAAGGTCTCTGTGAGGAAGTAAATCTTCCTCCCTGGATGGCTGGTGATGGAGACTGAAGCTCTGCCCTCGACAAAACAGCAGGAAGAGGTGAAGCATGGGTCCCCCTACTCTGCCTTAAGGCTTCAAAACCCACCACCATGTCCTGTTAGCTTGATTCCACCTCAGAGGGACAACATCAGGGCATCTTATAGCTCCCTGTATCTGCTCATTACACACAGTTCCTCTTCTTGCTCCAGCCTCGAGCTCCTGATTTCCCTCTGGGACTTTGGTCTGGGCCAAAAGGAAAATTTTCCTGCTCATTCTGTGAACCCAAGAGACAAGGTTAAAAATCAGGTGAACCCAGACTTTATTACTCCTTCTTCATGAAATGTTCTGTCTTCCAGAAGCCTAATCTACTTACCACTTTTGCCCAATTCTTAGTTACAATTTTCTCCAAAGTTTGAGATTCCTGAATTTTCAAGATTTCTAGGAATAGGCCAGGTCAGACCTCAGTGGCAAAGCACCTGCCTGGCAAACCCAATGTCCTGAGTTCAATTCCTGGAACCAAAAACAAACAAACAAAAGACTTCTGGGAACGCCAAAGCACTGACTTGTAAAGGGGACAGGGCTCCTGATAGCTTCAAAAATTTGCTCTTTATCAAGCTTTGTTCATTTGTTGGAAAACCATGGCGAGTCTGTACAACATTTAGCATTGTGGTACTTTTTACAAAGTCCTCATATGGTTTAGGCTTGGAACACCAGTTACACATTTTTACTGACCCTTTGATTTCTAAAATGCTTGGTAATAATAAGAGATGGATTTAGTTGTCTTAGAGCACCATGGTTCAAGTTAGATTCTTTTGTTTTTTCCTGATGCTGGAGATGAAAACCAGGACCTCAACCATACCAAATAAAGTTACACATACAGTTCTTTGTATAAGTTCATAAGGATTTTTAAATTTCTGTAGATGTTGATTATATGAGGACCATTATATTAAGGAATCATTTCATTCTTGCAGGAGTGAGGCTCAGACAGCTTATATGATCTGAATAAGCATTGAGTTTTCATGGAAAATCCATCAAGATGCTCCCTGTTCTCATGTTCTATGGAAATGGTTCTCCATTAGGAATGATTATCCCTTTAGGAAACTTGTGGAAATATCTGGAGAACATTTTGGTTGTTACAACTGGTAAAGTTTACAGTAGCTACTTGATTGAGGTAAAAGATATTGTTCATTCTGAGTACAAGATATTGACATAAAAATTTTGAAGATAACAGTACATAATGCATGAATTGTTGTAAGTCTCCCATTTGTTATGAAATTGCATTTTATTTTTTCCATTAAAAAAACCATACTCTTCCACTTTCTGCTATGTCCAGATCAGCTCATCAGCTGTTTAATGTAGCACCTATGTCAACAGAAAATGAGGAGGTTTAACAACACTACCCTACACCTGAGCTTCTACAACTTCAGTATGAATAGGAAGCACTTGGGAGTCTTGCTTGAATGCAGATCACAAGTGGCGACTTGAGGGAGACCTGTACCTCACTCCCAGTAAGAGCTGATGTTTCCAGTGCTGTTCTGTGGACCACTCTCTGAGGTCAAGGCTGGGATGTGCTCTGATGGTACAATGAGCGTGGGAATGAAGGCATCTCCTTGAGACATTAATCCCACTTCCTTCACACAGGTATCCAGTGGTGAGGCTGCTAGACACAACCATTCCATTATTGAATACCAAGGCTTTGGTCAAGGGTGAGCATCAAGGACAGGCACCGTGAGACCATCTCCACCAAAAGTGCTTGCACCTGCCTCAGTTCGGATTGCAGCTGGTTAGACAATGTTCTCACTGTCAGCTTCTAAGCTTACACTTGTTTACTTCCCCCATACTTGTAGACCCTGACTCCTTTCTGTAAATCACAGTTATAGACCCTGACTCCTCTATGTAAATTTGAAAAATACACTTACTATATGGAGTTTGTGGGTTAACCAGTAATCCTTTATTTTATTTTGCAAAATACATTAATTTCATTGGTACATTTTAAACATTCATAATGATAGCATTCACCATAGGGAATTTGTACTTGTACATAATCTATCTTGACTCTTATTTTTCCCCATTTTCCCCTCACTTTTACTCCTCTTTCCCTCCTTATTTACAAAAGTTTTGATTCAATTCCATTTTTTCCTCCTTTTCTCCATTTTTTTGTTTTCCCTTCCTTCCTTTTCCTCTCCCCTGTCTTTACTTCCCCTCCCACTTGAACATTTTATTCCTTTGTCACAGTAACTATTAAACATTTTGGTCCTTAAGTACATTTTCAGTTACCCATACTAGAGAAACAGTGTGATATTTACACGTGTCATTTGTAAATTTACATATGTGTTCCATTTTTTCACTTAATAATATTGTCTCAAGGTGCAGCCGTTTACCTAGCAATGTCCCAACTTTATCTTTCTTTATGTCTGAATAGTACTCCATTCATTGTTTGATGGGCATTTGGCGATTTCCATGGTTTACCTATTACCAACTGTGCTGCTATAAACATGGGTGTGCATATATCACTAAGGCCTGATGCTTCTAATTCTTTTGGGAGAATACTAAGAAAGGGAATGGCTGGGTCAAGTTGAACCTCTACTTTACTTTTTTAAGAAATTTCCATAATGGTTGCACCAATCTCTACCCCCACCAACCATGGAGAAGCGTGCATTTTCTCCACAACCCCACTAGCATTTGTTATTGGTTTATTTCTTTACAATAGCAATTGTTTCTGCAGAAAAATGGCATCACAGTGTTATTTCAATTTGCATCTCTCCAATGGCTAGTGATGTTGAACATTTTTTCATATATTTATTTGACATTTGTACTTTTTCATCTGAGAAGTATGTATTCATTTCAAATGCCAATTTTGGCACTGGGTCCTAAAGTTTGAGGGGGTCTGATTTTTTTATTTTTTATGTTTTTTTTTTTCATCATGGTAGCTTTATAGTATAGTATCAAGTCAGGGATTGTTATGGCTCCTGTTTGCCTTTGTTGCCCAAAATTGCCTTTGCTATTCTACATCTCTTCTGGTTCCAGACGAATGCCTAAGTATTTCTTTTTTGCTCTTTTTTTAGATGCTACTGTCTACTGTGAAAGGTTTTGTTTCCTTACTTCTTCTTTCAGTGAGTTTGTTGCTAGTGTACAGGAAACTTACTGATTTTTGAGAGGTGACTTTGTATCCAGCTACACTACTCAATTTGCTTATTAAGTCCAGCAGTTTTTAGTGGAGTTTTTGCAGTCCTCTATTTAGAGAATCGTGTCATCTTGAAATAATGGTAATTTGACTTCTTCCTTTCCTATTGTGATGCCTTTTGTTTCTTTCTCTTGTCTAATTCCACTGGTTGAAGTGTGCAAAATTATGTTGAGTAAGAGTAGACATAGTGGACATTTTTGTCTTGTTCTTGAGTTTAGAGAGAAAGCTTTCAGTTTTTGTTATTTAGCATGATGTTGACTGTTGGTTTGTCATAGATGGCTTTTATCAGCTTGAGATAAAGACCATACATTACAGCTGTCTGTAGACTTTTTAAAACCATGAAAGAGTCCTGCACTTTGTCAAAATCTTTTTCTCCGTCTATTGAGATGATCATATGATTTTTGACCTTGGCTTTGTCAATATGAAGTATTACATTTATTGATTTACATATGTTGAAGCATCACTGAATCCCTGGGATGAATCCCCCTTGGTCATGGTGTATAATCTTGATGCACTGTATTTGCCAGTATCTTATTGAGTATTTCTGTAGCACCCTCATAAACAACCAATAAGTCAAAAATGAAATTTAACAAGAAATTAGACAGGTTTTACAACTGAATGATAATGACAAAACAACATATTCAAATCTATGTAACACAATGAAAGCAGACTTAAGAGGAAAACTTACAGCAGTAAATATCCATATCAGGACAACAGAACAAGTAGAAATAAACTAATTGATGGTGGACACCAAACTTCTAGAAAATGAGCAGGCTAAACCAAAATCTTACATGAAAGAGGAAATTATAAAGATCAAAGCAGAAATTAACACATTAGAGACTAAAAAAGACTACAAAGAATCAATGAATTGAAGAGTTGGTTCTTTGAAAGATTAAATAAAACTGACAAACTCTTAGTCAACTTTGCCAAAAAGAATGGAAAGGAATAGAGTCAATTCCACACAATTAGGAATAAAAAGTGTGAAATCAGAACAGACCCTGCAGGAATCCAGAGCATTATCTACACCTACTTTGAAAACTTGTATTATAATAAGATGGCAAATGCACAACAAGTGGACAGAGTCCTGGATACATATGAATTACCCAAACTGAATCAAGAGAATATAAAAATCCAAAGTAAGACAATATCGATTAATGAAATCAAAGATGTAATTAAAAAGTTAACAACAAAGGATAGCCCAAGCCCCAAGAGATTCACTGCTGAATTCAACAAGAAATTCAGAGAAGACTGAATCACCACTACTTCTCAAACTCTAGTGAAACTGAAAGGGAAGCAATACTCCCAAATTCCTTCCTGGAAGCAAGCACTACCCTGATACGAAAACCAGAGAAGAACATAAGAAAGAGAATTACAGGTCAACCTCCCTAATGAGTTGAGGTTCTTGAAGTATGTATTGATCTTCTAGATTTCTGCAGTATCCATTGTGATTGAACCCTTTTCATTGCTAATTGTGTGGATGTATTTTTTTCCTTTTTAATAAATTTGCCTAGGGGGTTATCAATTTTATTTACCCTGTCAAAAAAGCAACTTTTCAATTCATTGATTTTTTTGTAGTTTGTTAGTCTTAATTGCATTAATTTTCACTCTGATCTTTGTAATTTCTTCCCTTATACCGGCTTGGGGCTTCTTCTAGAAATTCGACTTTATGCATTAAATTGTTTATTTGAACTTACTCTGTATTCCTGATGTGGAAATTTTTTGTTATAAATTTCCCTCCTTGCACCACTTTCCTTATTTCCAACAAATTTCAGTATGTTGCTTTGGCATTATCATTTAATTGTAAAAACTGTCTAGTTTCTTCTTTAATTTCATCTATGATCCATTGGTTGTTCAGGAGGGAGTTACTTCATTTCCATGTGTTTATGTAGTTTTTATGGTTTCTTTTGCCATTGATTTCCAGTTTCATTGCACTATGATCTGATAATATACGTGAAATAATTTCAATTCATTTGCATTTTCCTGAGCATGTTCTATGAGCTGGTATGCAGTCTATTTTGGAGAACATTCTGAGTGTAGTGGAGAAGAAAGTGTCTTCTGATATTGTTAGGTGGTACACTCTGTAGACATCTACTAGGTCAATTGTTTTAGTTTGGTTTAGTTCTGGTATTACTTTGTTTTTTGTTTTTGCGGCACCGGGGAATTGAACTCACAACCTCGCGCCTGCCAGGGCAGGCGCTTAAGGCACTGAGCCAAACTCCCAGCCCTGGTTTTTTGAGGCAGAGTCGCACTATGTAGCTCAGGTTGGCCTTATGCTCGCGTTGTAGCCCAAGCCGGCCTCGAACTCACAACGCTCCGCCTACCTCAGCCTCCCGAGTGCTAGGATTAAAGGCGTGGGCCACCACGCCCAGCTTACTTTGTTTTGTTTTGTTTTGTTTTGTTTTTTTGTCTAGTTGATCTGTTTATTTGTGACAGTGGTCTGTATATACTGGATGTATCCATTTTGGTTTGAGTTTGCCATACTATTACAGTTCATCCGCTTTTTCGTTCCTTCCTGGAATGGCGGCTCCTGTGTCAATTGTTGCCCTAGACCCTGTAGGGCTCCCTGTGGGCTGTTTCACCATTTTATGAACTCATCTGTCCTTGTTTTGTTTAATCTACAAGTCTCTTATTTCAAATTAATTTTGGCATCAAGATGCATGTTCCTCCCTTTCTTGCATTCACCTGTGTTTTCAGTTGATTTTCTGTAACTCCAAAGTGTCTCCCCTCCTTTATTGAGTCATGCTGAATTCCTGCTTTATTTTTTATTTAACTTTTAAATTTTATCAGTACATGTTTGCAGTATATAAATGCTTACATGTCTTTGTGGAGTCAGTATATGTACATAATAAAACAATTTAATTCCTTTTTTTTTAATTCCCTTTCCATTTGTTCCATTCAATCTCCTTCCATTTCCTGGCCCCCTTTCTCAAATTCAAAAGATACATCTCTTAATTTCCAATTACCTTTTATTTTTCTCTTCAATAGTTGCATTTCTCATGAAAGGGAAACCATGTAGCATTTAAGTTTGTTCAGTTGATTTATTTCACTTCACAATATGGTCAGAAGGAGCATCCGTTTTTTCTACATATGACTCATTTATCCTTCTTAATGCAGAGTTGTTCAACAGTCAGTGTAAATACCAACTTTTCCTTATTCATTCATCTGTTGATGGACATACAGCCTATTTCCAAGATTTAGTTAATGTGATTTGTGGTGCAATAAACACGGGTATGCACTTATCACTTGAGTGAACCAGGAATCAGGTGAAACCCAGAAATGTTGATAGTTAGAAAAGAAGTTAAATAACAGAAGTAATACACACCTGAACTAAACACAGGAACCTTTAGTGAGTATGGGCGAAGCTCCCCCTTTCTAAAGGCGAAATATAATCTCTGTGTCTACCTAAAAACACAGAGTCTACTACTGGACACAGGATGACCAGAAGGGTGACCTGAGGTCTGCCAAATGACCTAGAAGAGGAGGTAACCTTTAGCAAACTGCAATGAACTTAGACTGTGCTACTCTCATCAGAAATAGGGAGGATCAAAAGTCCTTGTGTTCTCTGATGTAAATGTATGTTTCTGATAATTAATAGCTTCATTTGTTATTGGGACTATTCAAATTTAATTATTTTCCATTCCATTTCTTTTTCACCTTTCCCTATATTGATATGCACTCTGCTCAATCCAGAGAAAAAACTAAATAGAAACTAGGGGCCAGGGTTACAGCTCAGCAGTGTAGTAACCCTATTCAACAACCTTTGACGTAGATGACCCTAAGGCAATGCAGTAAGTTTACCTTGGAATTAAGAGAAATAACTCACACTTGTATGTCTCATGAGACACATACAATCTCCTAGGACTTATTAAAGCAAAACTAGAAGGAAAAAAATAAAGGAAATGATAAATGTGCATTAAAATTTGCATTCAATCAGATTGCCCATGCAGCATAGTTCAAATATGGAGGAGTCTTCCAGTGTGTGGTTAAGTTGATCTCTAATACCTGGTGGTTGTGGTTGGGTACTGAGGCAGGTCAACCAGGGCTTGAATTCTCCTCAAGGAACTTAGACTCTTTTGGACTCAGGAGAGAAGGGGCTGGAATGTTCAGAGAGCTGCTTGGGACTGCCTCTCACTCACTCTGCAGGCCGAGCTCTGCCAGATGCAAGCCTGCATTCCTGTAGGCGGTGATGGCTGGCATTTCTGCTCTCTTAGGTCTACATTCCTCAAGCAGTTAAACCTCATTTAACACTGGTGCACCAAGACTCCTCTGTGGTCCAGTCTTTCACTGTACCCTGCAAGAGCTATCTGGTCTCAGAGCCTTTACCCTGCCAGAGTCCCCTGTGGATGCTTCTGACTGCTGTTACCCTGAATTTGCCACCATGGGATCACTCTGCTCAGCGTTCCCCCTTCTAGGACTGATGCGAGGTTTATCTCCCACTCTCCTGAATTTTCCCTACAGTGGCCATATTTTTCAGGCCCGAATCTAATTAGTACAGTCCTTCCCTATTACACGGTAGTAATTTCACTTTGAAGTTAAAGAAATATATTGAAGTTTTCCATACCAGGGTAAAGGGAATGACTGAAAATGGTCTTCTCCTTCAGTTCTGCTTGAGTTTGGCTTCTGCTAATTGTAGTGAGGCAGAGAAATTGGGGAAGGGGTGGCTCCTGTGATGTGTTGTTTATCTGATCTTCCTGAAATCCTGGAAAGACAGGATAGGACTCTCTCCTCCCCACTTAGATGGATACACTGCGATGATCTGTCTGTACTACGTGTTTTCCAATATGATTATAGGGGAGCATTATGAGGAGGGTACAGAGGAGAACCAGTGAATCCGGGGGAATGTTATGTCTTTCCTTTTATTCCTACACAAGAGCACCTGACATGAAGCTCATTCAGCACTGGGATGTGTTGTTTCAGTCCATTATTTTATGTTAATAATTACCAATTTTTCTGCGGTTTGCCTGGTGACTTTCACTCACAGGGTGTGATATCCAGATTTTTGATGAACTCCAGTCTTCTCACAGAGCCATATACCTGTTGTTTGGGTCAAAGTATCCAAGACCTATTCACAGGTCCGCATGTTTTCTAGTTCAACACCTCTTCATACAGACTTTAAGGTGTCTCAATATTTTTGTGTAGAGTGTTCTTTGTGCTTTTGCAGGTGTTACACTGAATCAACACTTTCTTTTCTGTAATATGGACATGTTACAATATTAGTATCTCAAAACCATCAATAGGGCAGATCTTCTCCTTTTTTTTTTTCCTGGTGAATTGAATTCATCAGAATTTCATTGCAGAGCTCCTTCATCTCCTTTGTTAACTTTATTTCTAGATATTTTGGACACCTGTTGGAAACTAAATTTGATCCATAACCTAAGAGGGAATTACAATATGTTTGTGGTGCTATCTTGGAAACTTTAGAACATTAGGAAAATATCAAATGCCAAATTCTTTTATTTATATTTGTATTTTTTTTTTTGCTGTACTGGAAATTGAACTCACAACATTGCACCTGCCAAGCAGGTGCTTAAGCCACTGATGCAAACTCCTGGCCCCTAAATTATTTAGATATTAGACAAAGTCAAAATATTAACAAAAAAATAAAGAAATGATGTAGAAAAGTTGAATTAATAATCATGGGCATATATTCAAACTTCTAGTTCCCTTCCTAAATAATATTTTCAGAGCTCTCTTGATGTCTTTATTCCTCAGACTGTAGATGAAGGGATTCAGCATGGGTGTGACCACACTGTACATCACTGAGGCTGTTGCAGTTGAATATGAGTTTTGGGTAACAGCAGAACTCAGGTACACACCTAGACTTGTACTATAGAATAAAGAGACCACAGAGAGGTGAGAGGCACAGGTGGAAAATGCCTTATACCTCCCCTGAGCTGATGAGATGGCACATATGGAGGAAACTATCTTGAAATAAGAGTGAAGGGTACCAGCAAAGGGTCCACCACCCAGCAGCACAGTGGTAACATATGTCACCACATCATTAGGAAAGGTGTTGGAACAGGCACAATGCACTATTTGATTAATTTCACAGAAGAAATGTGGGATTTCTGGGTCAGTACAGAAAGGCAGCTGCAACACCATTAAGCTGTGTAACAGGGCATTGAGGACACACAGCACCCAGCATGCTAGAACCAGGAAAACACAGAGCTGGGGGTTCATGATGGCTGTGTAATGCAGGGGGTGACAGATGGCGACATAGCGGTCATAGGACATCACAGTCAGTAGGAGGACATCCAACACTACAAAGAGTACAAAAAAATACACTTGGGTAATGCAGCCTTTGTATGTTATGACTTTACTCTGAGTCTGGAGGTTCGACAGCATCTTGGGCACAGTGGTGGAGGTGAAACTGATGTCCACAAAGGACAGGTTGGAGAGGAAGAAGTACATGGGCGTGTGCAGGCGCGAGTCTGACACTGTGGCCAGGATGATGAGCATATTTCCTAGCACGGTGGCCAGGTACATGGACAGGAAAACTCCAAACACAAAAGGCTGCAGTTCTGGATCTCCTGAAAGTCCCAGAAGGACAAATTGTGAAACTTGTGTGTAATTCCTTGTTTCCATATTGTTGATACAACCTGCAATACAGGAGAGAGCGAGAGAGACAGAGAAACAGAGAGACAGAGACAGAGACAGACAGACAGAGAGACAGAATATGGGGGGTGGAAGAGGGAGCAGACTTGCATTAGTAATATTTTGAAAATTCTATCATCTATTTTCTATAGGAAGTATCTTATTTTTATGTTCCATATATTTATTGATTTCGTTTAAGGGATCACTCTGTCATCTCTGGAGAAGAATATCTTTCCTCACCACTTAGAATTGCAAAGCTTTTGACTTATGATAAGATTATTTCCTTATTAAATCTTTGTAAGTGGGGGTTAAATATGTCAAAGAAGCATTTAATGTATCTTACTTACCAAAAATTTTTGCTTAGTAACAGATTACACTGAAGCCCAGGATGTTTTCATCTGTGATAATGGGACCACCTGATTTGTTATAGGTACCCAAAACAGTGGAAAAATATGGTAATACATATTACTAATGTGAGTAATGGAAGAAAATTGGAAGACAATTTCTTTGTAATCAGTTTCACTCCATCATAAAAGCAAAAAACTATATACCATAACATCATATGTTGGAGTCTACATGCATATTATTTCCAGAAAATCTTTCTCTGAGGTTACACATAGCCATGCACACACACACACACGCACACACACACATGCACACAGACACACACACACATACAGAGAGAGAGAAAAAGGGAGAGAGAGAGAGAACAATATGTCATGTTTATTTTATCACCAAGTACATTGTAAGAAATAAATTGGAGCAAAAAAATTAACCTCGAATTAACCTTTTCTTAAGAATATAGAAATAGAATCTAGAAATTCAGGTTCACCAATCTATCATCATGTGTATCTTGGGGACCCCAATTCATTAAACCCAGTATCTGTGCCCTTTACAGAATCAAACACATGCTCGGTAAATAGAGGAGGGGGTTTGTATGGAACTGAGTATGGAAAAGTCCTAAAAAGCACAGGTGTTCCTGAGCGATATCAAAGAAAAACAAGCTTCCATCTTTTCAGTGGCATTCCAATTCCAGGTGTCTGCCTGTGATGTGCAGCAAAACTAATAAAGGTTGAAAAATACATGTGTCCAAATAGCAAAATAAGGACGGAATTTTGGAATGAAAAAACATACAATCTAAACACTACAATAGAAAATAAAAAGCAGGGTTGGAAAAGAATCTAATAATTCACAAATGAAAACGTGCGATGAAGAACAAAACTATTCTTTGGCATTTTTTCATGAGACACAATAAAATTTGTGCATCTATGCCACATTTATTTGACCAGTTGATCTTTGTGTAATTTAGCATTGCATTAGAAATTACTCTTTCTCATTTTTTCTTGTGAAGCTTTTTCCTCTCTTATTTTCAAACTTAACATTTAAATCTCTTTTATTCTCTCAATTTTTAATTGGTACAATAATTGTACGTATTTTTTTAGTACAGTAGCATATTTCAGTTCTCTTAAACATTGTGTGATGACCTGATCAGAATAAGGGCTATTTGTATCAATTTAAATATTTATTACTTCTTCACATGGGAACATTCAAAATTTTTTCTACTAGTGATTTTGAAATACTAACACAGTTGTCATTGCCAGCCGTCATTACCATACTGTTCTATACAGCATTAAAAATAATTCCTCCTACGGAGCTGTCCCTTTTACCCATTAGCCATCTTCTCTCCATTTCCAAACTCCTCCCACTCTTTACAGTCTCTAGTTATCCCAAATCTGCTCTTTGCTTTTAAGATGGATCTGATATTGGGGAGCTCATGGGCACATTGTAGACATCAAGCCATCACCATATCTATGAAATTGTGCACAGACAGTGAAGGTCATAAACATTTACCCTGAATTATCCTCTCCCTGTGATTCATCCCAGGAACATACTATCAAGCACACAGGTATTTGACTGTACACTTCTCCAGCTGTTATGATGCAAAGAACATTTGAGGAGAGACTTGACCCACATTGTTCATTCCTTCCACAGTGCCAATGATTAAATGGGAAGTATTCAGAAAAACTTAAAGAAAATGAGAAGTTCTGTAATAAAATCAAGTGGGTGGGGGGAGTACCACATGAATACAGTGGTTATAAAACAGTTGCAAACAGCAGGAACAGACCACAGCGCAGGTGCACATGCGGGCAGCTGTGACCAGCAGTGAGGAAATTCCAAACAGCAGTGGGAACGTGAGCCAGCAGTTCACAGGTTAGGTGAACCAGCAGTGTGCACCGGTGCACAGACATGTGGAACAGAAGCCTGCAGGCGAGGCCACCATTTTATATCAAAGGGCTCTGGGAGAAAGCCAGCAAGAGAAGATCAATCCAAGCCCCCACATCCAGAGGGCAAAATCAGCCCCACAGCCAGCACAAGTTCCCCTGCAAACTTGGCTGGAGTACACACTTCTTGAATCTGACTTGGACACTGCCATAGAACTGGGGACACCAGAGGGATTTTACTATTTTTATTTTCCTTTCTCTGATTGGTTTTCCTTTTTCTGTATTATCAATATTTTTGTTTTGCTGTGTTTGTTTTGTTGTGGTTATATTAGTTTTGCTTTTTTTGTTTGTTTATCTTTAACTTTTTTTCTTCGTTTTTTCATTGTTTAGGTATTGTACATTTATTTTTTTCCAATATTAGTTTTATTTCTCTATGTTCTCAACTAACTCTCTTGATTTTAAGGTTTTTTATATGAGTAAACATTGTCTCTCCTCTTTCTGGTTCACCTGAAATCTTCCTCACTTTCCCTTACATTCTTCCTCTCCTGTACCTACCAGTTTTCCAAAACTTTGATGCTCATCCTTTGCCCTCCAGCCTGGCTTCTACTATATTTGACCTCATTCATCTCTTTATCTTGCCCTGTATCTCTCTTAAACCCTGCAACAGTGTAAATCAATGGTAAAAGAAACCACAAAAATTATATAACACATGAAAATTATACAACACCCACCTGAACAACCAATGGGTGACCGAAGAAATTAAACAGTATCTACAATTAAATGATAATGCTGACAAAACATACTGGAATTTATTAGATGCAGTGAAATCAGTCCTAAGAGGGAAATTCATCGTGGTAAAATCTCACATTAGTAAAACAGAATGAGCTCAAATAGATAACTTCCTGTGGAACTTCAGTTTTCTAGGAAAAGAACAACAAATCAAGCTCAAAGCTTGTATAAAAGAGGAGATTATAAAGATTAGAGCAAAAATCAACGCACTTGAGTCTAAAAAAACAATACAAAAATCAATGAAATGAAGCGTTGGTTCTTTGAAAGATTAAATAAAATTGATAATCCCCTTGACAACTTCATCCCAAAGAGGAAAGAGAAGACACAGATTCAAGCAATTACGAATCAAAAGGGTGAAATCACAGTGAACTCTGTGGAAATCCAGTTCATCAAAACCTACTTTGAGAACCTGTACTCTAATAAGATGGAAAACACAGAACAAATGGAGAGAGTCTTAGACACATATGAATTGCCAAAACTGAACTTAAAAAATATAAAAATTCTAAATAACTAGATAGCATCCAATGAAATTGAAAATATAATTAAAAACTTACCAGGAAAGAGATGCCCAGGTCTTAAATGAGTAATTCTTCAATTCTACAAGAAATTTAGAGAAGATCTAATGCCACTAATGCTGAAACTCTTTAATGCAATTGAAAGGGAAGCAATACTTCCAAAATCATTCTTGGAAGCAAGCATTACCATGATATCAAACCAGAGGAGGACCCCACCCCCAAAAAAAGGCTACAGGGCAATCTCCTTAATGAATGTAGATGCAAAAATCCTCAATAAGACACTGGCAAACAGAATGCAGCAAACCATCAAGAAGATTATTCACCATACAAAAGTAGTATTCATCCCAGAGGTGCAGGGATGATTCAACATACACAAATAAATAAAAGTAATACACTATATAGTTTGTTGAATGAATTAGGAATTTTGTTCCATACACATAGAAGTTTGTCCAAAAGTATATCTCAATCGCTTGGAAAATCTTGAGTGAATACAAACTGCCATTATTAGCTATTTATATGAAGGAAAATAAATGTGGTACCTCTGCTCAGACAGTTTTTGAATATCACAACATTTAAGAAGATTAATGTCAAAGTAAACTCCATGAATTTGATACACATCAAGAAAACTATATTTAAAATCTTCAAGGGAGTAAATTGTTCTAAACTAAATAACTAATATATGTCAAGACTGACAATTAACTTAATAAAAACTAAAACATTTTCTAGGCAAAAATTCTCTCTGAAAACTTGACATGTGATAACGAGTAAAAATCGCTTGAAATTCATATAGCTTTAAAAATGAGCATTAGATATGAAACGAGATCAAAATGTCAATGTTAGGTACAATGCAGTCAGCAAAAACATTGTCCACAACCGCCGTTGCATTTCTGTTTGCAGATGTGATTTGCTGAAATGACACAAATGAATCTACTGCATTAGAGATGTGATAACAATATAAAAGCACCAGAGCTGTATTTGTTAGCATAAAATTCGTAAGGGTTCACGTGCTTTTCTCATATAATTCAGACAAATGTAAACAAGATAAACTGAAAAGCAACACAGTGAAAGTTTGAAAGTATGCAACAAAAGACAATACAATGTCATATGCAAATGTAATTGTTATGTATCACAATCATACACAACTAATAAAAGCCAAAAATTCTTACAGAAGGTTTGCAATAGGGAGAGTAGGCACCTAACAATCTCACGTTCAGTCACAGAACAAAGAAAAAATTGTAAAACACCTCCTACTATACCACATTTTACCTTCTAAATAAATGTTTAAATGCAAACGCAGAGCATGAGAGTAAAAGCGCAATTTGAGTTAAATGTAATCTATTGCTTCTAGGTTGTATTTGGAAGAAATGCTGTGGTTTTCAATGAAGCAGCACAATCAAAATTGCCCCATCATATTAATGAGGTGAGATGCCACATTTAACTTCCTAGTCTCCTGTAGCTAATTCTAGATTTCTCTACTTTTCAA
Source organism: Dasyprocta punctata (assembly GCA_004363535.1). NCBI lineage: Eukaryota > Metazoa > Chordata > Mammalia > Rodentia > Dasyproctidae > Dasyprocta > Dasyprocta punctata. Next base: position 24,536 of record RJWM01023142.1, read on the forward strand.
AATTGCAAAGACCATGGATAAAACAGATTTTACTTTTACAGAAATAACATTGCCCTCTCATTCCCTCTTCTAACTGTGTTTCCATTACGTTCATGCCACAGTCATCAATGACCCTATGATGCTCAGTTCGTAACATTTCACTTCTAAAACAATAAATAAAAACACAAATGCATCGAGACAATCAGCAAACAGCTCCACAAATTTCAATCTTCCAGCTTATGGTTTAGCTGACTTTTGGTTCTCAGAACATCAGGTTGCTAGAACTTGGTGACTTCCAACCTGAGCCCCTCCTGCAGGAACTATTGGACTCCCAGACTGACCTGAATGAGATTTCAGTGACGAATATCTCTGCGTGGAAACCCTAACTGTTTCCTGAATAGCTGAAGATAGAGAGGAAAGCTATGTGCCCAGAAAACACAGCAAGAGTAAGTCCAACATTGGTCCCTGAGCCAGAATTAGGGCTCTGAATGACACAACAGTGTCCTGTCCAGTCCAAGACTGCCCGTTCTGAGGGACAGGAGCAGAGAGAACCTACAGCTTCTTAGACTTTCTCATTACTCACAGGTAATTTTTGATACTCCAGTTCCTTCCCCATGGGACATTGTTCTGCTCAAGAAGGATAATTTGTCCCTGCAGATTCTCTATTCCCAGGAGACAAGGTTGAAAATCAAGGGACTATAGTATTTATTGTTGCTACATGAATTGTTTGCCTTCCAGTATTCTAACTTTCTAACTCTTAGTGGAACCCTACATTAAAGATGACTCCCCAGTCTAACAACTTGTAAAGTATTTTTATTAGGTCCCTTGCGTCTCCAAACCCTTGACTTGTATTGGGATCATGGCTTCTTGCATCTATGGACATTGTTATTCTCTTCAAAAAGGAAGAAAATCCTTGTGGTTCCTTGATAATAAATCAATGGGTACCACACTCCTTAGCATCATGTGTTTTTCCTCAGTACAATTAGGAAAATCACACTAATAGCAAAGGCTAAGTGCTGTCATTTAGTTTTCATTTAAAAATGCATTTGAGGAGTCAGTGCCATTCGAGGACTGCAGAGGCAGAGAACCAGGCCTCGCCATCACCAGGCGGGGATCCCTGTCTAGAATGCAGCACCATGCGCAGTAGGCTGCCAGCATGGGCACAACCACACCCAATCCTCTCTCAGTGAGTCAGCGTCATTCTCAGACTACAGAGGGAGAGAACCAGGCCTCACCAGGAAGCAATCCTGGCAGGGAAACCATATCGTTTTCATTGTTTTGTTGCGTTGTGTTTGGTTCTCTTTTGGTTTGTTTGATTATGTTAAATCTGATGGTATGAGCAGCTATTTGAAAGATAGCAAGGAATGTTATGGTAGCCATTTCGGATTTACTATTGGCTTGTTTTGAAGTCCTTTATTGCATTCATTGTTTCATTTTTATTGTTTCTCTTCTAATCTGTCTGATTTCTACTACGTCCAAAGGTATCTGCAGCTATTTTGAAGACAACAAAAGACATTATGGTAACTATTGTTGGTTTCATAAGGTCTTGAAGTCCTGTATCGCTTATACTACTCTATTTTGATTGGTTTTATTCAGCTTTATTTTCCTTTGTTTTATCCTCTTTAAAATAAAAATGAATAGATTAAATTAAATTTAAAAAACATTTGATAATTATGAATGATATGTTTGAACCCTTTTATGCATGCTGCCTTCAGGGTAGAACCTTATAAATATTCTTCTATTTTTCTCTTATTAAAGTCCATTCAGCTGACTACAGTGATGCATGTGTGTCATCCAAACTACTCAGGACACTGAGGCAGGATGATAGATAGAGTGCAGGAGTTCAAGACCAGCTTCAGCAGCATACAGAGACCCTGTCATGGAAAACAAACAAGAAAACATGAAAGTCTAGTTTATGTGGTCAATACTTCATGTCCTCATTTTTGTATTGCTAAATTAGTCTAAGAAAGACAAGTGATGAACCCAAAATAACACAATAGGTAAAAAAGATATTTTTAATTGGAGCTGCTTAAAAACGTTTCCAGATCCCTGCTGTAAGCAGGTGGATTGACCCACGGACAATGTATCTCTAACAGACACTTCAAAATGTCTACAGAAAGTTGGTAATCACAACTGGGATTGTGTTAGTGCCACCTAGTAGGCACATGCCCCCCTATGTCCTGACAGCTCACTTCTTGTGTCTCTTCCCAAATAATCACTGAGCATCTTCTACATGACAAAAAGTCCCAGCACACTTTATTTGTTAGTGGGGTCTGTTTGAGGGGAGGTTTCATGTGCACTTGAGATTTTTATTCTGTTATTGTGTGTAACAGGATGTATATATCTAGTAGGTCTATTTGTCTGAAGGTTTGGTTTAACTAATATATTTTTTATAGATTTTTTTTCTCCACTTGATCTATTTGTGATGGTTAGGTATCGACAACCCAGTATAATTATACTGGTAATTATCTGAGTTTTATTTCCAATAATGTTTGTTTTATGAATTTGGGTGCAACATTTTCTGGCACATATATGTTTCTAATTGTTATCACTTCCTGTTAAGTGGTTATTGTAATTGATAGGTAGTGACCCTCCTTATCATCCTTATCACTTCTGATCAGTTTTGGCCAAAAGAATAGTTCCTCTGACAATGGGTAGTCATGTCTGCTTGCTAGGAGTTCCAATCCATAGAATTTTGTAGTCCATTCTTTGATTTTTTCATCTTATGAAGTTGCTTTTGTATTTAATATATTTTTTGTATTTTTATTTTAAAAATAAAAAGCAATAATATAGAATTTCAATAGAAGATAATAGGAAAGTAACAATGGTTAATATATTGTGTATTATTAGCTTCAAAGTAGTTACTCAGATTACAAGATATAGGAATGAATAATTGATCAAAGAGTATAAAGGAATTCAGTGTTGATTGTTACACCAACAGAATCAAGAAAGGTCCTCCTTCCTCACAGACTTTCAGGGACCATTTGAGTTCATTAAATTTGTTTTGCCCAAAAGCCCATTTCATTCTCCTCCTTGTGTTTGTATTTCTTATATGTATTATTTATAATTCTTTAGATGAAAAACAGAAAATTGCCATAAAAAAATCGAGCTCCCCACTGAACTTTTTCATTTTTATTTACTTAGTAATGACCCCAAAGCATAAGATTAGAGATGTTGGCAATCTGCATATGCAATAATGAAAGCCATAGGTGATTTATTTAAATAAAATAGTGAGCAGTTTTCTGTGCTAACTGCTATATGGAGGCCTTGATATTTTCTATGGTTTCAGAACCTGGGCAGTGGGAGGGTTTTGGAATCTAAGTCCTGTGGATACATGGGGGGCAATTTTAAAAGTCAGAATAACTATATTAATGTTACTCAAATCAAAGTCAGACCAAGGAAATTATCAGGAATAAAGGGAGGCATCATAACTATTAAGTAAGACAAAATTCACTAATCCCCATTTCCTGTTACAACAGTATCAAATTATATGAGACAAAAATTGAAAGACGAAAATGAAGAAAGACACAAATTAATTATTATACTTAGAAATTTAAAAAACCATCAATAACTGGCAGATCAAGCCTGGCAGAAATCACTGTACTATAGTTGAACAGAGCAGCACCATCTATCAGCAGACAGAACAATAGATGTTGAATCTAACAAACATCTAAAAGGCACTTAATCCACAAATAGCAAACCACACATTTTCTCAAGTTCATATAGAAAAAGTAGTAATAATGAACACATTCTGAGTGATAAAAACACAAGTAAATTGGAAATGATGGGTATCATACAAAGTATGGTCTCACACAGTTCATCAACAAGAAAAAGATAGTTGAACATCTAAAAATTCTTAGAGATTAAAAAAAACACTTTTATTGACCAGCATCTAGATCATTTCCACAGCTTAGTTACTGTGATTGTTCTGCTATAAACATGTCTGTCTATCTATATCTATCTATCTACCTGTCATTCATCTATCTATCCATTTCTTTCTTTTATCAGAAAAATGCGCATGAGGTATAACTATCAAATTTTATTTCTATTCAGTCTTTTGAAAAACGTAGTCTTTTTAGTATTGAGTAGACTTTTGAGGATTCTCCATTCTGAATTGTGGAGTGGTTGTCCTAGGTTATAATACCTGTTAGCAATGTAGAAGGATTCTTCTCCTTCTTTCCTCACTAAATCCTTGCCAGCATTTGTTGATTTTTGCAATTTTTTTTTGTACCAGGGATCAAACTCATGGCCTCATGCTGACCAGGCAGGCACTTACACCAGTGAGCTAAATCCCTGGCCATATTTTTGCATTCTTGAAGGTAGTTATTCTGCACACAGTGAAATGGAATCTCAATGTAGTTTTAATTTGCATTTCCCCAATACCTTGATATATTAAATAGTTTCACATACTTTCTGATCATTTGAATTTCTTGTTTAGAGAAGTATCTATTCAGTTCACTTCCCCAACTTTTGTTGAGTTTATTAATGGCTGTTAGATTTTTCAAGTTCTTTATATAGTCTAAATTTTAGCCCTCAATCAAGAGAGTAACTAGCAAATGCTTTTTCTCAATTGCATAATCTCTTCAATTGGATAATTTAAAATTTGTTGTACTCCCCTTTGTTGATTCTTGATATTATTTCTGTGTTTTTGGAGTACTTTGCCTGTGTCTTCCATGTTGCTCTGGAAAGAAAATGAGAGAGAAATTCCATCATAGCTGACTAGAGGCAACAGTTCTCAGAAGTTATAGGGAAGTGTAGCCCAGGGGAGCATAGGGATTCTGAAACAGGTGCAAACAAAGACTTAAGCGCTAAAAGGCAACCTGAAGGAGACACCTAGCAGCAAGTTAAAAATGGAACCTCTTGATCCAGTTCCAGTGAACACCATCTGGGAAGGGATCTCACCACAATGGCAGGAACTGAGTGACTGGCAGCTTCTGTCTAGGACCCGCCTGTTTTAACAGTCTTTTCACTGGAGAGGGATCCTGGTGAGTGAGATAGTCAGAGGATTAGAGAAACTTAAAACCAGTGAATAATTTGAAGAGAAGCTACTGGTTTAGAACTAGTGGACTTTTGAGAAAGGCATAAAAATGATCACAGTCCTGGTTAGGGACTGTGGGTTGCAGAGGAGGAGAGTGGTTGTGACCAGTGTTATTTGGGGAAGGAGAAAAGACACTGGAGCAGCACCAAATTAAACCCTCTCTCACTGGTCCCTCAGACACTAGCAACTTCTGTGCCAGTGAGATAGCCAGGCTGCTGCCCACCATTCAGAAGCAGCAACACCTGATGCCATCAGGGGAACCCTCCCATCACCAGCCAAAATCTCCATAGCTTTAGGAGCTCTGGGTGCCACTGAGTTCACAGGCTTGTGGGCACAAGTTCAGCATGTATACAGAGTCAGAAACAAGTCGGGTAGTGAGGGAGATGTACAATAGGTTCCTGCTCACCCAAGTAGTAGCTACTCTGATTATCCCTGAGTGAAGTCCATGGAGATCAAGAAGGACCCTCAGAAAACAGTGGGAAGACTGGACTTGATCAGCTCCACTGAACAAACTTATCCAGTCATAAAACAAAGGTAAAAGACCTCTAGGTAGTGATACCTATAGGTGGGCAATGGAAGCCAGGCAGAGCACTGCCTGCAGACGGAACTAGAGTTAGGCTCAGGATCCAACTTCTTCTAGGTGTATTTAGGAAGAAAATAAATCAAACAGGGGAACTGGTAGACCTGTCCGGTCCCCTTGACTCATACCTCATGGATTCAAGCTCAGTTCCCCACAGTTGTTACTGGATCAGTTCTGACTGTAGAACTCATAAACAGGGATGAGAAGCCTCCTTACTTTTTGTGTTATTGTATGTGTGGCTGGTTTTTTTTTTCTTTTTTCACTCCCTGGTTTTGTTTGTTTTCCTTTTAAATCTGGAAAGTATATTGCCACGACCCACGTGGCTCCTGAGGTTCTTGGGGTGAAGGATGGCGAGAGGATGAGAAAATAAAGACAGAGACAAAGCTGGAGTCAGGTGGAGACCTTATCCTCCTGATGGGAGAAAAGAAACTGCTCAACCAGTGTTGGGTGTTTATTTATATACAGGGAAGAATGACGTCAATTTCAGCCCTTCTGCCCAGCAACCCAGGCCTGGATTGTTTAGCAGCCTGGTGTTTTGGTGGGCTGTGGGAGCGTTTTTCAGGTGGTTGACCCACGTGCTCTTTGTTACTTTGGTAAGGTCATGTCTGGGTCATTTTCCAGCTTCAATGGCTCCCAACAGTATATGGGTTCTATTTGTATATGCCAAAAGAAAAATACTTAATTAGTTCTCCATTTAAGTAGTATCTTTCATGCACATGTCAAGTTAACCCTCACAGACAACTGTGCATGGAGTATTCAAATATAGGGTTTCTAGCAACACATTCATTGATTCTGTTGTAATCATAGCTTCTCTCAATCCCCAATTTTAATTATCTTCTTCTTTCTTTTTCCCTACACCACCAAATAACCTTACAAACCACATCTCCACAAGTTAACCATCAAATATAAACATAATGAGGCCATATCTCTTTTTTCCTTTCATATGAAGTTATCTCTCTTTTTGTCTTTCCTCCTTTCTGAACTATTCTTTTCCTTTTCACAATTTTCCAAGGACTGTAAGAGATATTGTTAAAAAGGAACTAAGTAAAATAGTATCCTCACATGAATAAAATAATCCTATGATCAAATATGAATCCATCTATACATCACGTATATTATTAAGAAACACGCTAATAATAGCTATGTAAAAAGGAATGATGGCAGAAAATGTAAAATCTGTCAGCTCTAGATTTCTTCTGTAAATAGTTTCAGTTGCCTAGGGTTGTTTTTCCATAGCAGGATCAAGTGCATCATTGTAGGAGACTAATGTCAATCTTCAAATCACTTCTGATCCTAGGAAAAGCACTGGAATAATAGAAAGGTCAGGTAGGGAAAATGTTAGAAGACAGGGTAGCAGAAGGATTAATAACGAGGTTGCATTCCATAAAGCAATTCAAAAAATTCAGGGCTTCTGTAAATAAACCTTAACAGAAAGTTCATTGATTAACTGTAATGTCTGGATCTGTGGCTTAGCATCCCGTGACCACAGGCGCTGCTCCAAAGACTCTTTTATGGCTTCACTTTGAGGAGTCTTCTCAGCGCTCCGCCTATATCCTTATTCCTCAGACTATAGATGAAAGGGTTCAACATGGGAATCACCATGCTGTACATGACTGAAGCTCTTGCCGTTGACTGTGAGTTTTGGGTAAGAGAAGAACTGAGGTAAACACCCAGAACTGTACAATAAAATAAGGAGACAACAGAGAGGTGAGATACACAGGTGGAAAATGCTTTGTACTTCCCCTCAGCTGAGGAGATGGCACGTATGGCAGAAACTATCTTAGCATAAGAGTAAAGAATACCAGCAAGGGGACCACCACCCAACAGCACAGCTGCAAAGTATATCACCATGCCATTAGCAAAGGCATCAGAACAGGCAAGAAGGACCAACTGATTAAGTTCACATACAAAGTGAGGGATTTCCAAGTCTGCACAGAAAGACAGCCTTAATGCCATTAAGGTTTGTAACAAGGAGTTTAAGGCAGTGGTGATCCAGGACCCCAGTACCAGATATCCACAGAGCCTACGGTTCATGATGACCGTGTACTGTAGAGGATGACAGATGGCCACAAAGCGGTCATAGGCCATCACTGTTAAGAGAAAGTTGTCTAAAACCCCAAAGACTATGAAAAAGTATACCTGGGTGATACAGCCTTCGTAGGTGATGACCTTGCTTTGTGTGTGAATGTTTACCAGCATCTTCGGGATGGTGGTAGAAGTGAAACAGATGTCTGCAAAGGACAGGTTAGAGAGGAACAAATACATGGGCATGTGCAAGTGGGGGTCTGTGATTGTGGCCACGATGATGAGCAGGTTTCCAAGCACAGTGACCAGGTACATAAACAGAAATAGTCCAAAGAGGAAGGGTTGCAAGCTGGGGTCCTCTGAAATGCCGAGAAGAAAAAATTTGAAAGCTTGTGTTTCATTCTCTGGTTCCATATACTTGTTGTGACTAAGAGAAAATTAATGTGACACATTTATG
>RJWM01023143.1:0-32569 GCA_004363535.1 Dasyprocta punctata
GGGGGAATTGGTTGTTTTAAGGAAACCATTTGAGAGGAGTCGGCAGATAAGAGTTTTGAGTCCCCTCAAATGTTTTGGGGCTATTGGATATTGTGAGATGTGGGGGAAGACCAAGGGATCCTTTAGGTGTATGAGGACTAGAACAGCATGAGTGGCACAGGTTGGATTAGAGGTATCCCAGACAATAGGGTCTATAAGGGATGTAGGGAGGGGAAGCTCATGGGAGGTGGGACAAATAGGAACAGTATCTGAAGATTGAGTTTGAAATAGAAGTATAGTGGGAAGGGTAAAGTTATAAGAAAAATTGAGTTTTTTCACAAGTCTCTACCTAGGAGAGCAACTGGGCAGGTGGGGATAACTAACAAATTGTGTGTGAAAAAGAGCTTGTTGAATCGGCATGGAATGGGACCTGTCTGTAGAGGTTGTGATGGTTTACCATCAACCCCCACAACAGAGATTTGTGACCATGAATATAGGCCTGCAAATTCAGGAATAATGGTAAACGTGGCCCCAGTGTCAATAAGGAAAGAAAGCACCTTACCTGGAACATCAAGCGAGACTCAGGTTCTGAGAGAGTCACCTTAGTCGGATCCGTGGACCTTGAGCCCCATCAATCTTCTCCAGTGACAGATCCAAGCAGGTTAGTTAAAGATGAATCTGGAGGTGATGTGAGTGCAGCTGTTTCCTGGGGCATGAAAGTAGATGACTTATCCACTCTCTGGTGGACAGGGCAGTCGACCTTCCAGTGGCCCTCTTGGTTGCAGAGGGGACATGGTCCCAGTGGAGGCCTCAGGTTTGGGCAGCATCTTGCCCAGTATCCTTGTTGGTCACACTTAAAGCATGGTCCTGGAGGGGCTCGGGTCTGGTTGGTCCTCTGGTCTTGTGGTGTATCTCTCCGAGCTCCGAGTGCCACTGCCAAGAATTGGCCCTGAATTTGGCCTTGAAGTTTAGCCTGAAGCTTAGCTTTTTCTAGGTCATGTTTGGCCTGTAATTTTAGCTTTTCCAATTCTTTTAAATGAGATTGTTGATCTCTATTATTATAAACATGGAAGACCACATCTAACAAAGCTCTTTGTGAGGATTGAGGGCCAAATTAGATTTTTTAAGTTTAGCCTGAATGTCTGGTGTTGACTGAGTAATGAAATGGGTGTTAATTAAAACCTGTCCTGAAGGCAAGGCAGGATCTAGATCCGTATATTTTTGAAGAGCCTCTGTGAGCCAAGATAGAAACGTGGCCGGATTTTCATCAGCCCCTTGAGTTTGTTCTCGTAATCTTTGATAGTTAACCTGTTTACAAGAAAGTTTTTGTAGACCCTGAATAAGACAAGCGGTCATCTGGCCTACACGTTCACATCCATTGGCTCTCGCCTGATAATTCCAATTAGGATCATGGGGTGTGACCGCCTCCACTCCAATAGGGAGGGTGTTTTCCAGGAGGTGTCTCTCATCTGCCACTGCTTGAGCAGCTAACCATAAAGCACCTTTCTGAACTGGTGAAAGAGAGGCAGGCAAGATTAAATGAATATCTTGATAAGTTAATTTATAAGCCTCAAAAATAAATCTTAGCTGTTTTGTAAAATGAAAAGGGTCTTCATCAAAAGAGCCTAAGCGCTCAGTAATTTGGGAAAGATCAGATACAGAAAAGGGAATGTGTACATTTATAAGGCCCTCAGTCCCAGCCACTTCATGGAGCGGTAGGAGGGTTGAGGATCAGTTGTGGGAGGAATGAAGCAGGGAGCCAAAGACGGCACTGGGGAAGTGACGACAGAAGAGGAGGGCAGAGAAGGCCGAGGGGGATCATGGGATTGGGTATGATGGGCGGGGGGAGAGAGAGGAGGAGCAGAGGGAGGGGCAGAGGAAAGCTTGGTGGTAAGGTTAGTGGAAGTATCTGGGAGGGGTGGGTAAAGAGATGGGAAAGTAGCTTGTGTGGAAGAGGAGGAAGGCAACAGTGAAGCATCATCCTGGGATGAGGAGGGAGTTGGTGACTGGGTGTCATCGCCAGATAAAAAACACGGCTGAGGTGAGGAGGAGGATAGGGAAGAGGTTGGTGCCGAGGGATGGTGAGGAGTATGATGATATGGAGGAGGAGGAACCTCATCTATAGGATCCAAGAGACAGGAGGGAGGAGGGTCGCATTGACAAACCAATAAGGGAGGGGTTCCCATAGAGAGAGCCAGAAGAATTTGAGGTGTTGAACAGGATTGTATTAGGTCAGGATGTACCTGCAGCTCAAAGAACGCCTGGACATAGCGCAACTCTCCTCACTTGCCGTTTCGGTAGCAATAGTTATCTAAGTCCTGTAATGTATTAAAATCAAAGGTATCCTCTACTGGCCACTGCCTAGAATGGTCAAGGTGCTAGGCAGTCCAGGCTGTTTGGCAGAGAAAAATAAGTCTTTTTGGTCTAAGAGTCTCTTTTAGTCCCAGAGTATCAAGGTGCTGTAAAAGGCAACCTAGGGGAGTATTTTTGTCAGGTAGGGAATGAATATTTCCCATTATGGCCAAATTAAAAGGTGAGCCGGGGGTAGGGACAGTTCACAAGTCAGTGGAAAGTCAACACCCCCAGTGAAACGTGACCGAGAGAGAGAACCCCCCAAAAGGGAGGAGTCCCGAAGGACGAGTGCATCCCAACAATGAATTCACCAGTCGTCACTGGGGAAGACAAAGGGAAAGTCCTGGAGGATGGCGGAGAAGAGTGCGAGGGGGTGTCCTGGTGTTGACATGACTTCAGGGACAGGCACCGAGAGAGAGGGAAGGCTCACCTAGTGACCTGATGCAATGAAGGCCGGTGTTTGATGTTGGCTAGAAATGGCAAGGCGGAGGGCTCCCCAGTCTCATAAGAAGAGAAAAAGGGAAGAGGAGGGAGAGAGAGAGAGAGAGAGGCGAGAGTGGTCCATAGGCCGGGGCGGGGTCAGACTGGGGGAAAGGACACCCGGGAGCTGCACAGCCCCTGACCGCTCCGAGTAACACGGCACCAATTCATTGAGTAAAATGTTGAGATACTCAGTCTAAAGCAGTGCAAAAATCAGAGAAGGGAGGCAGCAGGGTAGAAAAAGTTTAATGTGGACAAGGAGGGAGTCACCACAAGAAGGACTCTGTGACAACTCTCTGTTGGCACATGGCAGAGGACTAGCTTAAGTAAACTTGGATGGAGGAAGTTAACGTAACTTCCTTAGGAGGTAGTGGCCAAAGGGGATTGGGCTAAGCTCAGGCAGAGAAGGGACTTAGGAAGCTGATGTAACTTCCTTGGGAGGTAGTGAGGTGGGATTTAGGCAGTCGACATAACTTCCTTTAGGAGGTAGTGACAGGTGATTGGGCTATTTTTTGCGCACACGGGCTTTGGCAAGGAATTATGAGAAGAAGGAGTCGCGGAGATTGCTGGGAAGAAGGAGCTAGGCACCATGATGACCCATCATTTCACTGTCGCCATAATGGCTGGGTGGATCCTGGGTGGGGGAACCCTCTCAAAGACCAGCTGCATTGTGTTGGAACTGAAACCCAACTTCAGAGATACACCCTTCTTTGTACAAGTGATTATCTATCCAGGGACAAACTGACTTGCTTCCTCCTAGCAATTTTGGGGACTTGTGGTTGCCCCACCCAACTGCTAAAGTACTAGTAGCTATCAAAAATTCACTTGACTTATGAGCTGGAAGAGATTTAGCCAATCAACATTTACTTCTATTTTTATTGTCCCTACAAATTCAGCCCAGAGCAGATGTTCCCTGGCTCAAAATCACTTTGAGAGGAGGCATTTCCCTGAATCTGAACAGCAACCCATTTGCAAGTCCACTGTACAAGCTCTTCAACAATCAAACCCCTTCTTTCTGCCTAAGACATTTGTTCTCTGCTTGTCAGACCTCTTCCCATACCAAAAGTGATACTTGGGGAGCGGGTGAGAGTGAGGAGAACAGTGTATATAACTCCCTTCTCTGGATTTGCAGGGCTTTAAAACTTGGAGAGCAAATCATTTTGTAGACAACCTGGAATGAAGTGGACAGTTGTGACCAGCAGTTTGATAGCTGTCCACACGGAGCAATGCATAATATCCAGTCTCAGGCACCATCTCTCACCAAGAACAGAGCCTTTCGTTTAGAACAAGATTTTATTTCAATGTCTGATAGTAGCAGTGAAGGATTTTATCCTTAGTCTGATAAGAGGAGTTTTCACCCTCTACTGGATAAGCCTATCCCCACGGTTGTACGAAAGTTGCAGAGAGACAATATGAATTCTGCTGTGAAATGGACCCTACTCCCCAGCTCTGTAAAACTCGTGCAGAAAATGACAAAGACATCAAGACTGAGCCCTGTGGGCATTTTATGTGCACCCCTTGCATTACATCACGGCATGGGTCAGAAGGCCAGGGTTGCACCTTCTCGTTTTGAGAACAAAGAAACTGAGTTCAGAATCATGGGCCCTGTGAATCTGACCAATGTCTGAATTGGATGACGATGATTTAAAACTGTGTCACCAACCTTGTCACCAGGATCCTCTCGCCTCACCCAGAGAAGAAAGCCCAAGCAGGCTGTTCCCAGACCCCCACCTTGGCCTTCGCCGGTGACTTCTCACCTGGGATTAGTTCAGCCTCCGTGTGGCAGCCCGGCTGGTTTAAAAAGTCTCCTCCTTCCATGGTGAGAAGACAGTGTAAGACACCCCCAGCACTTTGCCAAGGAAATCTGCCTGCCGGCCACACCAGTACTGACCCTGGGGTGTCAGAGGGGGCAGTTTTCCTATTATACCACTTGAGAGTTCACTCTGAAATTTCTGGTGTCAAAAGCCTGCCTGAGTTTTGTGACAGTTGATTACCAAACATTGAGCCTGTGGCTTTTGAGTGACTTGGTCTGTGAGCCTTTGATCCACCAGCCTTGGATCCTAACCAAGTGAGAGGTCAGTTATTGGGGACCTGGCCAAGATCCCCAACTGCCAGTATGAGGGCTAGGATGAAATAAGAAACAGAGATAGATCTAGTAATGCAAGAAGGGGAGTTGGGAGGGCGATGCCTCAGGACAGGCAGAGACAAAGGTACTCCAAGCCAGCCACTGTTTACTGGGTGTGTACAATGACAGGAGAGGCTGGCGGAAGATTCAAGGTCAGCGGAAGACTCAGATGTCAGTGACTCAGCGGGCAACGGATGTGATTTTGTCTAAGGAAGATCCTGCCCTGGAGTGTTTTTTAATCTTAGTGGTTTTAGTTTAGTCCTAATGGTTGGGAGAGAATGGCCCATACCTAAAGAGCTAATGGGAAATCTCAAAAGGGTGATACTGATAATCCCAAACTTCCATTTATCCCTCAGGGAAGTATGCAAAATTAGCCATTGTGAATTTGTGGCTCCCAACACTCAGTCATTATTTCTGGCGTCATTATTTCTCCCATCTGACAAATCACGGGCAAGGCTTGAAGTAAAAGGTGACACAAAAGAGAAGAGCGTCTAGGGAGGCTCAGGTTTACCTACACACACACAAGTCACACAAAACAGAACTTGTCAGATCAAACACTTGTTACAAATCTACAAAAACCTTAGCCAGATAGCGTATCAAGATATAAACAGCAGAGAAAATATACAAAAAAAGTAGTACTCGTTTCCACCCACATCAAAAGCTTACTAACTGAAGAGTATGCCAGCTAGCCTGGGGCTTAAGAGATGGTTTTCCTTCCTGTGTATACACTTACAGCAAGCACAGCTCAAGTGCATGAGTTAAAGATTTCTGTGGCTGTCTGAACATTTCTGTGATCTGCAGTCTCTCTTTCTCAGATGGCGCTAGTGCACCCAGGAACCGAGATGGCAAAGGGAAGTGACTGGGGGCGAGGGGGAGCCGTGACTGCATCAGGCCAAGCCACGCCCCTTTCTGGGTCACAGAGCAAAAAAGTAAAGGCAAACTATCCTATCTGACCCAGCCGAGTGCTCCTGCAGTGGCATATCAAGCCCGACAAGAGCTCGGAATCACTCCAGGGATTGCAGAGCTGGCCTCCGGTCCCTGGTGTGTAGCTCAGCAGGTGGATCTGTGTTCACGCGTGGAGCCTTCTGCAGTCCTTCTCCATGACACATACGCTCTTGATTCACCGCATTGTGTGGAGGACCCGCTCAGGACAGGATTTGGGCCCTACACTCAGGCTTTGGTCAACAGAAGTCCCCTGGTGGAAAACAGAGGTCATGGAAATTTGAAGTTGTGATTCAGCGAATGACTAAACCTCCTTCTCAGCCAGTAGAGGATGGGTCTCTGATGCTGGGGATCCCCCACACCCATGACATTCTCCCCACTTTCTGTGAGAGGAGCAGACTGAGACCAGGTGGAAATAACACCAGGTGAAGGCTACATGAGAAGCCACTGAGAACAGGAAACACCTGCATTGCCCCGGGTTTCGCACTCCAGGGGAGCACAGCCTGCCGACCCCTCCCAGCAGTCGCAGGAATCTGATTTGAGTCTCATCCCGGGAAGTCTGTGAGCAGGGCTGGCCGCCGTCCAATGGGGCTGAGACGGGGGTGTTCGGAGGAACTGCACTGAAATCCAGGCAGCCTGGGTTGTGGTCCAGCCTGTGTCACTGACCAGCAATGGGAGGATGACTAGTGAGTGTCTCACTGGAATCCAAGGGCTGATGTGAGACAATTGAACAAATGGCCACTTGGGCTCAGGATCGTATGCTTACTATCAAAATCCAGAATCTGCTTTAATTCTGAGTAGGGGCAGAGACCCAACACCTGAACACTGGAGTCCACTAAAGTGTCGCTGGGGCTGCTCACAGAGCTCACACCCCATGACCTGTCCCCACACAGTGATGTTCAGCATGGACAGGACAGGATGACTGACTTGGAAGGCCTGATGGTGGGGTTGGAGGGTGCCATGCGCTAAAGGTTTCTGATACCTGGAGAGGGAACAAGGCTGCCTGACCCCAAAGCGTCATCAGTGCAGTTATCCTTGACAGAGCACGGGCCTGGCGCTTTGATCTTCTCAGCATCTCATCCTCTATCCTGACCCACCCCTTTGCCTGCCCAAGGTCTTAATGCAGGCATCCTAGAGAAGGAGTAGAGAGAAAAAGTAGCTTGCGTGACTCTTGCCTCTTCAGAGATGCCAGCCCAGCCCTGCTCAGGGGAAGGCATGCCTGCCTTTCCCCTGGACTCTGATTCAGACCCAGGTTTCTTTCATGATACAGACAACAAGCCCAAGTCCATGGCCCAATTTCTCCTCCCCATAATATGTCCTGTGCCAGAATATGAGAACAGAAACTCTTTTTGGAAAGACAAGCCAGGGCAACTTCATCAGTGTCTCTTTGGAAAGAAAAATCTGACCCAGAAGCCATCTATACTCAGAAAGGGAAAAGAAATCATTGGCAGTGACACACTAGAAAAAAAAAATAGACGTTACATCATTATGTGATAGTCTGAGAGAAACAGGTCATAAACAAGGTAGCACAGCTTTTACTTCCTGTGTATTCATCACTGTTTTTAATATGTTCTTTCTTAACTAAAATAAATCACCATTTAAAACCAACTGGAGCCAGGCATGGTGGTGTACTCCTATAATCCCAGCACGCAGGAGGCTGAGGCAGGAGGATCACTGTGAGTTTGAGGCCAGCCTGGGCTATGTAGTGAGTTCAAGTTCAGCCTGAACTACATAGTGAGATCCTGTCTCAAAACAAAACCAACTGGCTTGCTGCACACAGTACTCGAATATCCAAATCTATGCCCTGGAAACACTGGTCCTCCCTGAGTTGCACAAGTGGGGCCAGAAGAGCACTTGGAGAAATGGTACTGGAGCAGGGCTGGATGCTTGTCACTGCCCCATGGGTGAAGGCAGTAGTGACATCCTGGTATCCTCCACATGCCCATCTGACCACATCTGTCCCCTGCTGGGGCTCAGACATGGTGCCCGGGATGCCGAAAGGCTCCCGAGGAAATCTGCGTCCTCCTGAGCCTCACAGGGCCGCCGCTTGCTGCTTCTTCTCCCAGTCCTGTCGCCTGCTCATGGCAGCACGGATTTGCTCTGGGGATCGCAGCACTCATTCATCCTGGAATCCTCAGCCCATGTCCCCAGCTCCAGTATCACCAGCCCTGACTCCGAGACTGGGTCAGGAATTCCTGGATCTCCCACGTAGAAGTTCCCCAAACTGCCTTCAACTTGGTCATCACAGGGTGAGGCCGGGTCCACGTCCTCCACTGTCGTAGAGAAGCAGCTTGTGTGTCACTTTGGTGTCCTCAGCATCCCCTAGGAGATGGCTGGGCCCATAGATGGCCCTCGGAGAATACTTATTGCTAAGAACCGGGCAGGCTTACTTTCCTGAACAAAGAAGAAAGCGGAGGCTCAGAGAAGAAGGATCAGCCAAAAATTATATCTCAGAGCCTGATCTCCACACAGGCCTGTCTGAGCAGAGATCCCGGCTCCTCTCAGCTCCAGAAAGCAGGTCCGAGCCAGGGAGCTGCGCCCTCTCCTGTCTGCTCTTCAGAGTACGCATGCATGGTGCAAGGAGTAGGATCAGGTGCAGGAAAGGCCCAAGGTACCCGAGAGCCCCTCTCATGGCACAAAGAGCAGCCATCATGTTCTTCAGGTGGGGCACGGGAAGGTTTTTAAAGGTTGAGAAACTCCAAGGAGTCTTTCAGAACGCATCAGAGCTGGGGCCGGCACGCTGACAGCATCGAGCTGACAGCATCGACTGAGGATGTCTTCCTGCATCCCCAGCTCCTGCTGCATCTGCAGGGCTCAGTGGATGGTTGCTCCTGATAAATGACCAGTCATGAAGATGGGGAATGCAGTGTGAGTCTAGAGGTCTCCAGAGCCATTCCCATCCTTGTCAGTCCTAAATTGCATCACCATACTTGGGCTTGGTCCCCCTTCTGGCAAATCTTTTTCTGCAAGGAATACTCAGAGATGACTACCATGGTCTGTTTCACCCAAATGCCGTGGGCTGCAGGTCGGTGAGTAATTACTAAATCACAGGCTCTGAACCTCAGCTGTGAGGTCTATGAACTGTTGCCCACCCCCCTTGAGATGGTGTCAGTGGTTAGAGAGATGCAAAAGACGTGGGGGGGAAATCTAAAGACTATGCAGAGCCCTGGGGAAAACCATTCCTGTCTCAGGGTGGGAGGGAGAAGTGACCCCAGGGAGCATCCTGCACCTTCCCACCTGACAAGGAGCTCCAGGATATGGAAATGAGAGGAAGGTGGGATACAGGAGCCTTCCTGGCACTCAGGGTTGACATCAAATCCACTGTGACACTTCTTCACTGACACTGGCTCCTCCCCAGGGCCCCAGCATGTCATGGCCAAGAGAAGAAGAGATGGAATGACATCACCAGCTTGTCTCTAAACTATAAGGACCAGTCAAGAGCCAATGATCTCCTGAGAATCAGCCATGCTGAGACTGGGAGGACCCAACAAGAAGCCAAGTAGCCAGCCTTTCTGGTAAGCTGTGCAAGCTGTGTGGGTTCCAGGAAGAGAAAAGTCAGATAGTAACTCCCATGAGCCTAACCACACTCAGGCTGAGAATCAAACCCCCCAAACCCCCAACCTGCCCGTAAGTACCCACTGGTTCTGAGGACAGGCTGAGTTGATAGTAACTACGGTACATAAAGCAACTAAATAATTGCATTGTTTGGTTGATTTTGCAGGCCTGGGGCCAGCAGTCTGAGCATCTCTTGGGAGGATGACAATATGCAATATAGCAAATATAGGGGATTTCTTTCTATCTTGTCTTTGAAATCCAATACAGTTCTCACTGTTTTGCTTTGTTCTGATTGTTTTGCTTTTTTCAGTATTCTGTTTTGATTGCTTTTATTCTCTTTTGTTTTTGATTTGATTTTGCTATACCTGATGGAATGGACAACTGCTGTGACGATAATAAGATATACTATGGTAACTACTGTTGTTTTCCTATCCTGCTTTGAAGTTCTGTACCAATTTTGCTGCTTTGTTTTGATTGGCTTTGTTCTGTTTTGCTTTGTTGGATTTTATTATCCTTAAAATAAAAAAAAAGATCCAGTGATCCCCCACAGACTCCGCTGCAGCCAGCCTGAGCCACGCCAGCCAAAGCCTGCATCTCGGGTAAGGAGATGCAAGAGCCCCATTTCCACCTAAACCCATCTCCAGTCCGAGACACCGCCCAGGCCACCTGTGTATTCCACGCTCATCCTCCCTCTTCCCAGGTCCTGCCTGATCCCCACAGGTTCCAACAAGAACACCCGATCCCACCCCAAAGTCAGCCCACTCATATTCCCCAGAGCCCCCACCCCATCCTGGTCCTCGGGACCTGCCCTGCTTCCCACCGCCCTCGTTCCCACCCCAGTTCCAACACCAGATGTGTAGCAGCGCCCCCAGCCTCAGCTCAGACACTCACAGCCTGACCCCCGCCTCTCCTCCCCCTACATTGCCCCCGCCCCTTTCCTCTCTGGCTCTAAAACCATCTTTCCCAGATTCCTGCCCACTTCCTCTTCTCCTGCACAAGTCCTTGACCACAAAGGGACTGAAGCTCTCCCCCTCCTCAGCCTCAGTCAGGACAGAGCCAGCCCCAGAGCCAGCCCCTGAGGGTAAGGGTGACCAGGCCCCAACCTAAACTTGACCCTCCCATTCTACGCCACTCCAGTGACCTCACCAGCAATATCCAGGGAACTGGAAAAGAACACAGGGCCAGGAGGAGCAGGTTTCCTATCCAAGGAGACCTCTGACCTGAGACACCTCCATTTATTGCCCATTTACATGTAAACTGTTTTTGAAATAAAAATAATCAAGAAAAATAATATTCATCCTAATAGCAATGGGGGCTCTCTACCCAAATGAGAGATTTGCACATTTGCATCTTTGAACCTATGATGGGTGGCATCTTGCAGATTCCTGAGATGCTTTGAAACTATATTTACTATTGACCTGATGCAAAGTACTTGGCTTCTTCTTTTTTTTTTTTTTTTGTACTGGGAATCAAACCCAGGGCCTTGCACTTGCCAGGAAGGCGCTGTGACACTGAGATACATGCCTGACCTACTTGGCTTCTCTTAATTCTAGTCTTTTCAGCAACCATGCTTTCCATGTCACCAATTTTGCAGGTGCTTCCTTTCTGGCCAAGATGCAAGTTTAGCAATCACTCAACTTTGATTTTTTTCTCCTCTTTCTCACTGTAGATCTGGATAAAGCCAACTACCTGTGCTCATGTCACAGCCTGAACACCGGGCTGCCTTAAAATTTCCTCCACCAGATTAATTAGTCCACTGTCCTTAATCTATCTCCTGAAAAGCCTTAGGACATGGGCAAAATGTAGGCAAATTTTCTGCCACAGCATAACACAGTTGGCCTATATTCCAATAGTCAATGGAGTCCTCATTCCCAATTGAGACCTCCTGACCCTGTCCTGTCTGCACTGCTGTCAACATTCTAGTCTTTAGTGTTCTGACTAATATCACATATCAACCACTGCTCACAACATTCTAGGGCTCCCCTAATTCACTTCACCAAGGTTTTCCAAGCTCTTTTCACAATGAGTTTCACTGGCTTCTGAACCACATGATCAGATACAGTCACAGCCATGACCCCATTCCTCGTTCCACTTATCTGTATTATTCAGAATTCAGATTTTCCATCACTGGGATGGAAAATACCTAATATCTTTAAATTTAAAGGAAGAGAAATTTATGAGAAAACAAGGCAATCAAGATCCCTCCAAAAATTTATAACTCCCCAAAAGTTGATCTCACACGTACTGAATGAATCAATTTCCAAACAAATAAAAAAAAAAAAAAAACACTTTCAAACAAGTAGCTAAAATAGTTAAGAGATCAAAGCAGGTGAATGAAGCCATTAGTAAGATGTTCAATAAGCATAAAGCAGCTAAATGAATCAATAAATTAGATGTCAAATGAGTTTAAAGAAGTTACAAATAAGAAGCTGAATGATTTAAGGAAGAAAATGCAAGATACAAATGACCACTTCAGTAAATAATTAGAGATTATGAAATGAATCAAGCAATACTCCTGCAAATGAAAATCCCAGTTGAAAGTTTTGGCAGTAAGCATGATCAGCAGAAAGACAGGATGTCAGACTGTGAGGACATGGCTTGCATAAGGACATTTACTCAGTGATTCTCAAAATACAGTCATGTTGGATCATATTCTTCTCCAAGAGCTCCTGGATGACACTAAAAGAAGAAACCTAAACCTAATAAGAATTAAGGAAGGGTTCTAAAGGGAATCTACTGGCATAAAATTCACTGAAATTTATTCAGTGAAATCATTGCAGAAAAATCTCCAAATGTAGGAAATGAAACAGATACTCAGCTAAATAAGGCATTTAGAGCCCAAAATAGACACAACCAGAAAAGAACCTCTTCATGGTACATCACAGTCACAGTCCCAGAAATTCAAAACAGAGAAAGAATACTAAAAGCTGTTAGGAAAGAACATCAAATAGCATGAAAAAAATAAACCTATCAGAATAACAGCAGATTTCTCAACACAAACTTTAAAGGATGGAAAACTCGGACCAACATTTCTCAAGTCCTACAAGGAAATAATTGCTAATCCAGAATACTATATCTTGAAAAAAATTTTCAAATTTGATGGAGAAATAAAAACAAGACATATACAATCTAAAAGAATTAATGGCCACCTAACATTACAGAGAATACCTGAAGGAATCATAAACAGAGAGAGCAAGGCCAGTATCACCAAAGAGCACAAAGGGAAAAATACATCTAACTGGAAGAGTAGTTTGTTTACAAAGAAAAAAATAAAACAATCTGCACTAGAAAATAGTACAATGACACAAAGCTGTAAATACCATTCGGTAGTAACACTCAATGTAAATAGTCTTGATTCTTCAATAAAAAGAGACAGACTGCCAGAGTGGTTTAAAAATCAAAACCCAACTATATATGGCCTTAAAGACTCACCTGTTCCACAAAGAACCACACATACTAAAGTGAAAGGATGGAAAATGATACTCTATATAGCCAGTGCCCAAAAGCAGGCAGGAGTAGCTATTTGAATTTCTGTCAAAATCGAGTTCAAAGAAGATTTTTTAAAAATCGAGTTCAATGAAAACATGGGCAGATGAAATGAATAGACACTTCTCAAGATAAAAAATGTAATTGCCCAATTAGCACATGAAAAATGTTCAACATCCTTAGTTGAGGGAAATGCAAATTTGAACAACTCTGAGATTCCATCTTACCCCAGCCAGAATGATTATCATCAAGAATATGTAAAACAACCAGTGCTGGATAGGATGTTGAGGCTTGTTGGTGGGAACTAGCTATGGAAATCAGTATGGAGATTCCTCAAAAAGTTAAAAAGAGTAATTCCATTTGACCCAGCTATACTTCTCCTGTGTATACTCCCAAAAGAGGCCAGCTGGAACTGCAGAGTGAGATCCTGTCTCAAAAAGACAAAAAGAAAAAAAAAGAAAGAAAGAAATCATAATTGCACCTGACAAAATGTAACTATCCTTCATACAACTGAAAATGAAATAATTCCATCCTCAAATTCCCAAAAATTCCAGCATTTTTTTTTTCTGGTCCTTTTGAGACAGGGTCTTGCTATGCAGTTCAGGCTGGACTTGGGTTCACTTTGTAGCCCAGGCTGGTCTTGAACTTGCAACGATCCTCCTGCTTCAGTCTCCTGAGTGCTAGGATTACAGGAGTATGGCATCAGGCCTGGCTAATTCCAGCATTATTCAGAAGTCCAAGTCCAAGTTTCCTCTGAGACTCAAGGTAAATGCTAAGCTGTGAACCATTGTAGGAATAAAAAAATAAAAAAAAAACCCACAAGCTATATATTCTCAATATATAGTGGCACAAGGTAAATATTCCAATCCAAAAGGGAGCAATAAGGGAACAGAAGATGGGACCAAAGCAAAGCCAAAATCCAGCAGGGCAAACATTAAGCCCTATAGCTCTGCACCAGGCATCCAGGCACATGGTAGTGAGATGTAAGGTCTGGAGGGTTTGGCTAGCCCCCTTGATATGGCCCTGTCATTTGCTGCCCAAAATGGCCTCTCCTTGGGCTGGCTCCATTTACCACCTGTGACTTTCCTCAGCAGACATTTTATATTTCTGGTACCTACAAATTCCTGGGGTCTTCACTGCACCTTTGGTTTTATTCCCATAGCACATTATTTCATAATGTGCACTCTCCTCTCAGGACCACAACCTGACCTCCCAGGACTTCCTTTGAAATCTAGGTGGACGCCTCCCTGACCACAAGGCTCGCATTCTGTGTGCCTGAACAACCAGCATCATGCAGACAACGCCAACGTGCAGTAACAAGCATCCCCCCCACCCCGCCCCACTGCAGCAGCCTCTGAGTGCCTGGATGGCTGAGCACAGGGAAATGAAAACCAGGGAACAAATTTCCTAAGCAGCCCTTTTCTATCAGGGGGCTCACAGGCTCTGTTCACAAACGAAAGATTCACATTTTTGCACCTTTGAGGCTTCAACAGGTTGGGTATTGCTGATTCCTGAGATGCCTTCAAGGTACCTTTTTGTTTCCCAGTTCAAAGTACTTGGTTTCTTTTTAATGGCACTAATCTCTCCAGAAATCACACCTCCGAAGCTGGGCATGGTGGTGCACGCCTTTAATCCCAGCACTCAGGAGGCTGAGGTAGGAGGAGTGTTGTGAGTTCCAGGCCAGCTTGGGCTACAATGTGAGCACAAGGCTGGCTTGAGCTACATAGTGCGACCCTGCCTCAAAAATCTAGGGCTGAGAGTTTGGCTCAGTGGCTTAAGTGCTTGTCTGGCAGGTGTGTGGCTGTGAGTTTGAATCCTTGGTGCCACAAAAAAGAAAAAAAAAAAGATCACACCTCCTTTGACCCCAACTTTACACATGGTTTTATTTTTAACCAAAACTTAATTCAGAGAGTGTACTTTTTATAAATGTTGGTTTGTAATTTTAATACTTCACTTTTCCTTTGTGTTTGATGAATTTTTGCCCTACTTAAGAAATATTTTGGGGCCAAAGATATAGCTCAGAGGCATAAGCACCGACCTGGCAAGCACAAGGTCCTGAGTTTAATTCCCCATACCAGAAAACAAAAAAAAAAAAAAAGGAAGAAATATTTCCCACATCAAAGTCACGAAGATGTGCTGCTAATTTTCCCCCTAAATCTTTATTATTTTGCTATTCACTTTATTTATTTATTTATTTATTTATTTATTTATTTAGGTACCAGGGATCAAACTCACAACCTTGCACCTACCAGGCAAGTGCTTACACCACCGAGCTAAATCCCCAGAACTATTTTTTGAGACAGAGTCTCACTATGCAGCTCAGCCTGGCCTTGAACTCACTTTGTAGGCCAGGTTGGTCTCAACCTCACAATGATCCTCCTGCCTCAACCTCCCAAGTGCTGGGGATAAAGGCATGTGCCACCATGCCCAGCTTTGCCATTCACTTTAAACCTGAAATTCTTCTGATTTTTACTTTATATATGGCATGAGGTTGGGATCCATATACACTTTTCTTCTATACAGGCATCCAAATGACCCAGCACTGTTTACTGCAAGTCTCATTTTCCCCAACTGCATTGCAATGGTGACTTCATCATTAATAGAGTAAAGGTAAATGTGCAGGGCTGTTGTTGGACTCCTTTTGTTCTCTTGGGTTTTGTCCCTTCCTTAAGCAGAACAGTTAGCTTTTGGTATCCAGCACTTTTTTTTTTTTTTTTTTTTTTTTTTTTTTTTTTTTTTTTTTTTTTTTTTTTTTTTTTTTTTTTTTTTTTGTCTTTCTGAGACAGGGTCTCACTATGCAGTTTAGGCTGGCCTTGAGCTCACTTTGTAACCCAGGCTGGTCTTGAACTCAAAATGATCCTCCTGCCTCAGCCTCCCGAGTGCTGGAATAAAAGGTGTGTGCCACCACATCCGGCTTGGTATCCATCACTTCTGCATTCATGAATTCAATCAACCACGGATCAAAATTAATGTGAAGAAAATACTGCATCTGTGCTAAATATATATGTACCTTTTTCTTCTCATTATTTCTTCATCAATACAATCTAACAACTATTTACATTACACTAGGTATTATAAATCACCTATATATAATTTAAAGTATAAAGGAGGATGTGTGTAGGTTATATGCAAATAGTGCTTTTAACATAAAGGACTTGAACGTATGTAGATTTGGGTATCCTTGGGCTGCTATAACAAAATACTACAACTGGGGATTTAGCTCAGTGGCTTAAATGCCTGCCTGGCAGGGGTGAGGTTGTGAGTGCGATCCTTGGTACCAAAACAAACAAACAAAAAAACTACAAACTAGGTGATTTGTAAATGACAGAAATTTATTGCTCATAGTTCTGGAGGTAGGAAGTCCAACATCAAGGTGCAGGCAGACCCACTGTCTAGTGATGGCCAGCCTTCTGGGTCATGGATGCCACCTTCGGGCTGTGCCCTCCCTGGTGGGAGGGCCAGGGCAGCTCTCTGGGGCTCCGTCTCCATGATCTAATCACCCCCTAAATGCCTCACCTCAGCTTCATCATAATGGGGATCAAGTTTCAAAATATAAATGTGAGGGCGCCGCACACGTGCACACCACAGCGAAGTTATTCTGCTTTTTGCTTCTAGTAATCTTTTAATCACACACGTCACAGTCACCCTAGAGATTTTGCTATGCACCTTTTAACAGTCTAATCCAAATTTGTAGTTTTAACAGTCCTTTGATACTACTAATATATATACAAATAATATATTTTGCCCTCTTACCTTTTGGATTATTATTGGCACACATCTCATTTTTGCAAACAAACTAAACTCCCCTAGTCGCTGCAAGTGTTGCTGTGTCCAGTTAACATTTACTTATATAACATTTTTTTAAACCAATTTAGGGTTCCTTCGTCCCTTTATATGCTTGCATTTTAACTTCTGGAGTTATTTTCTTTTTGCCTAAAGAGCTCATCTCAGTTTTTCTATTTTCTATAAATTTCTCTGCTTTTACCTGATTTTGTTCAGATATCAGAGACCCATGTATATCACAGCATCTGGGAGCCTCCTTCCCAGTCTCAACAAGTGACTCTTTAAAATCATTTTATTAGAGAAAGTTTCCAGTGTATACAAACAAGGCACAGCCATCATTCAGCTCTAACACTTCTCCACGAGACTTCTTGGGTCATCTATACATTCCTCCACTTTTGCCTCATGATTCAGGTAATTCCCAACATAAGGTCATTTTAACTAGACATTTTTATACCTATGTCTATTGGGATCTTGGCCTTGCCCCAATCTCTTAAAATGAGTGGGTGGAGAATGGTTTAAATAAAAGAGACCATGAATATGATTTTTGGGGCTCCAGGGGAGGTCAGAACTCTCTCAGGAGAAAAAGACTCTGGAAGTTGAGATAAAGAATTTCTCCAAGCAGCCCACATTTATTTGGCTTGCTTGCTTTCGCTTTCTCTTTTTCTCTTTCTCTTTCTCTTTCTCTTTCTCTTTCTCTTTCTCTCTCTCTCTCTCTCTCTCTCTCTCTCTCTCTCTCCCCCTCTCCCTCTCCCTCCCTCTCCCTCTCCCTCTCCCTCTCCCTCTCTCTTTCTTTCTTTCATTTTTAGCCAGGGTCTCTCTATGCAGTTCAGGCTGGCCTTGAGCTCACTTTGTAGCCCAGGCAGGTCTTGAACTTGCAACCACCCTACTGCCTCAGTCTCCTGAGTGCTGGGAATACAGGCATGCCACACCTGGCTTTATTTGGTTCTCAAAGAAAGGAAGGGGATACTGAGGCAAGTACAGGAACTGACCAGGACCTTGGAAGTCAGTTCAAAGACTTCTCCAAGCAGTAAACTGTGCCAATTCAGAGGACCATCTGGTCTCTGAGGCCGGTGGCTCCACTGCTCTGGAATAGGGGTGTCAGCAGCCCGTGTCCTTGGCCGCCTCTGCTGTGCTCATCCTGACCTTGGAGCCCTGTGTGTCTGCTCTTTTCCAGCACAGCAGAGGGCCCTGTGTCCAGCGGCTTAACCCTCACAGCCGGGTTTCCAACATATGTCCAAAAGTTAAACACGTCTCAAAAATACAAAAACATGTATAATTTTTATGTCGACTTCAATATACAAAATGATTACATTATAAAAATAACTCACAGGGTAATATCATGAGTTAATCACACTATTACATTTCTCCTGGAGACTCATGAATGTCTTTTGTGATAACACTTTATGTGGTTGGATTAAGACCCAAATGAGGTCCAGACATCCCTGTGGCTTGGTACACCCCTCAAATGCCTTTCACGTTGTCCGTTTTCCTGCTTCTTGTTTGTCTTGTTGGTTCTTTGTGAACTTTGTATTGGTGAAGGGACGGGGTCATTTGTCTTAGTTTTCCACATTGTGGACTTTGCTTAGGACTCATCCTTTAATGGAGCTGAACCAGGTTTTCTGATTCTTACCTTTACCAAAAACCTTTCCAACATCACTTCATGAGCAGCATTCTTATTTCCACCAGGGTGGGCCAAACATCCCGCTGTCTGACCGTAGCAATGTTGGAAGCCAGGTGTGTCAAGGGCTTTGGACTCATTCACTAGGTGACAAAGTGGTGCTGGCCTGGTCTTCCTGTCTGCTTGCATTATTTCAAATATTTCTATAAAGAAACACTTCAACTAATTGTGAACTCCAGGGTGCGGATCTTATGTGACAGGTAATGTGAATATTTCATATTTCCCCTACCCCTACTTTCCGAAACTCCCTGCAGCCCTGTTCTATTTCTAACCTGACTCCACAGCACCCTCCAGGGCATGACAGATCCAGAGAGCAGGAGTGAGCCTGTCCACCCCGTCCTGTTCCTGGAGGGAGAGAAAGCAGAGCGCTGTCTCCACTCATCACAGATAGAAAAGCAGACCCAAACCCCTCTCACAGTCTACTGAGTTCTCACCTGGGTTCTTCCCATACCCTGTGTCCTTGGCTCTCTAGGGACCGGTCACCAAAACCAACACAGGGCACAGGATGAGAGCAGCCAGAGAAGAAGCATCAGCAGGGGCCCCAGCAGTCCTCTTGAGTGTGTGCCCTGGAGGCCACCGGGAATGAGTGGTGATCACACCCCACAGGCCCTTCCTCACCCTGCCTCCCGCTCCCCAAGGCTGAGGACTCTGCCAGTTTCTCACCAAAGTTGACAGAGGTCGTAATGTTTTTCCTTTGGTGTCCCAGGTGGCAGGTGAACCTCTGCTCCTCTCCAGAAAGCACACGAGTGACCACCCAGGTCTGGTAGGTCCCATCCCCACTGGGCAGGATGGCCCCAGGCCCAAAGATGCCCTGGTGCACGGGTTCCCCATCACAAAGCCAGGTCAGGGTGGCACCCCGAGGATTCACATCAAAAGCTGAGCATTTCAGGGTCACCCTGCCCACTGAGCTCTTACTGTGGGTCACGGTCACCAATGGGGAACCTAGAGGAAGAGGAAGCAGAGCACAGTGAGGCTGAGGAACCCTCCGTCCTGGCACCATGAGACAGGGACCAACCAACCACATTTGCCATTGGCCACCCCAGCCTTGAGGCCACATCTCCAGTGGCAAGAGGACTGTGGCCAGCCGGTGCACAGCTTCCACGGCTCCTCACCCTCACAGGTGGTGGGCCCTTATCCAATTAGAAAGCCTGAGATGACATGAAGCCTCGGGGGCCAGCAGGTCCACCATCTCACTGTCCCACGAATGTGCTGCCACATGACGTAGCTGAATCTGTAGGTGCTGATAGGACACAGAGTCTGGTCTAGAGGGGCTGGCAGTGGCCTGAGCGTGACGTACCCCTTCTTCCATGACAGAGGCACTTCCGTGTGCTCCAGGGTGTGACAGGGGACTGTCCGTGAGCATGGTCAGTTGGCGGTGGCCCTGCTTCTCTGACCCTGAGCTCACCTCCCTCTTGGGGGCTCCTGGCTGATGACCAGTGGCTTCACCCTGCCTCTCTCAGCTCACTCACCAGCTTCCCAGACAGAGTTTTTGGGGGCAGGAGGCGCTCCTGGGGATTGACCCCAGGGCCTTCACACTGAACCACATCCCTCTCTTTTCCACATCTTTTTCTTTGAGTCAGGGTCTCAGTCACTAAATTGCCCAGACTGGGTTTGGGCTCATGATTCTGCCTCAGCCTCCCAGAGGGCTGGAATTAGAGGCATGTGTGACATCCTGGGCTCGTAGTTTCATAGTCTGTCACAAGACCCGACCTTTCAAGGCAAAAGCAGAAGAAGAGTGGAATGACTTGGGTCACATGATGTGGGGGAAGTTTGGAGTTGAGTATGTGGCACAGGTGAAGGGTTGAAACATTCTGTCCTATCTTAGCTCCCAGTCAGGGTGGCCCCACCTTCGGGTCTCCCAGGAATTCAGACCTAGCTGTCCCCTTCTTTGCAGCCAACAACCCAGAGATTGAGGCTGTGAGAGAAAAGAAGTTGTCTTCGCCTGCCTATGTGGGCCTCAAGTCTGAGATCTTGGCAGGCCCCTGCGAAAAGGCCACACCCACACACCCACACACACCCACACACACCCACACACACCCACACCCACACATGCACACACGCACACTTCTCCAGGTGAGGGACTCAGCAGCGGCTGGAGAGGACATCCCTTACCCACCCCCATGGGGATCACCTTAGGGTGCAGCACCCTCAGAGAAATCCAAGAACAAGCCAGTCTCTAACAAAAACCCCGGCAGGAGGGCCACTCAGAGTAACAGGAACGTCCTCTGTGTAGTGTGCCGTCCAGCTCCACGAGTGGACCCTCCTGCCCATGGTCAGTACCTGTCTTTGCTGGGATGCCCCTCACGGAAGCCAGGTGTCTCCGGAGCTGGTTAGGACAGACCTCGGACAGGAAGTCCTTCACTTGGCCAGTGCTGGGGCCATGCATCTCCCAGAACTTCTTGGACTGCCGGGCGGAGGGCAGCGTCGCCTTCCACGTGAGGGAGGCCGGCTCGAAGGTGAGGAAATCCTGCCCATTGTAGCCCAAGCGCCAGAAGGCTCCGGTGCTGAGGTTCCCTCGGAGCTCACAGCCCAGAGTCGCCTGGAGGGTGTTAAGGCCTGGCCCATCCCAGGCAGCGTTTTGTCAGCTCCCTGTCCCCAGAACTCTGCTCCCACCGGGACAGAAGGTACATCCTCTGCTCTGCCCACGCGGGGAGGCCTCGACTCGGGAGATCCGGCCTTACTGTGCCCACCCCCACCACCTGGCATCACGGGTCTCAGTCGACTTACCCTCTTCCTGGCCCTTCTGGCCCGAGATCTCTGCCAGCGTCCTCCTCAGCTGCTGCTCCTTCTCCTGCAGCTGTTCAGTCTCCTGCTCCCAAGTTTTACCTCCTGCTTGTGCCTTGTGCCTAAGGCCCCAGGGCTGGGCCTTCTGGTTCTGCTCATCGTAGCGCAAGAAGAGCTCATCATCAAGGTATCCCAGGGCCAGGAACTGGGCGACCCCAGGCCCATCCTGAGACAAGGCCACAAGGTCATAGCGCAGCGTGTGGGACCCTGAGGAGGAAGAGACAGGTGACAAGCGTGCCAGGTGCACAGCTTCCAACAGCGACCTCTGCCTGGAGGTTTTTAAATCCTGTGTTCTGTGTTGACTTGTGTCAGCGGGCACTGAGAGGAGCAAAGAGGAGTCAGACAGTCCCTGGAAAGGCGATTAAAGTAGATATTAAAGAGACCGAGGAGAAGAGGAGAGGGCAAAGGTGTATTTGGCCTGGAAAAAAAACCAACACAAAAATGACAGATCCCCACTGAAGAGCTCCGGAAAGCGGAACTCGGTCTCCCACAGTCTTTCCGGGCTGGGAGAAGAGGACAGCAGGGAGAGCCTCTGGAAGCCCAGGGCTCACGTGACTGGATCTCAGTGGAATTGTGAGCCAAGTGCTGGCCCGGATCCATCCGGATTCCACTGAGGTCATCAGCAGCTGCACTGAGCTGAATGGGGAAAGAGCACCACTCCCAGAAATGCTAACAGCTGAAGGTAAAATGGGCACGCCCCTCCGGGCTCCTGAGCTAAAGTGCATGCCCTGAGCTTGTTGCAGTGAGCCCCTGGCTTGCTAGGCCACCTTTGGTGACTTCTTCTGGCTGCACGCTGCCTGAGAAGGGTTCTGGGAGACCCGACAGCCACTCGACGGAGGCAGCGACCTTTGGGGATGTGGCTGTGATCTTCACCATGGAGGTGTGGGCTTTGCTAAATCTATCCCAAAGGCTCTGCAGAGATGCGATGAGGGACCCTGGCCACTGTAGAAATGAAAAGGAAGAGAAACGCTATCAAAATTAAGGTTGGAATCAATAAGAAGAAATATTTCTTTGGACTCCACTTGCTAAGGTAGACCTGAAACAGGTGGACTGAAAACCGGGCATGGTGGCACAGGCCTGTAATCCCAGCACTCAGGAGGCTGAGGCAGGAAGATCGTCGCTGTGTTCAAGACCAGCCTGGGCTACACAATGAGTTCACCGTTAGCCTGAACTACCTAGTGAGATACAGTCTCAAAAAGCAAAAAATAAAACGAAAGGAAACGAAACAAAACAAAACACGAAGCAAATGCTAAACAATTGGAAAAGATACTGGTGCCCTTATCACCCATGCCATATCTGCCTCCCTCCCGTCGTCCCTCCCAGAACCCCCCCGCCCAGATATCGCCCTCTCCGAGTCCTTCTACTCATAGTCTCTCACCCCACCTCGCGCGTGTCTGTGGGACGGGGGAGCACTCGAAACCCTCACCCCGACCCCGGCCCTGGGTCACTCACTGCCCCTCCCTGACTCCCAGCCTGGCCTGCACACCGCCACCCCTCCCCCTCCTTCCCAGAAGCAACCGCCCCCGTCCTCCCCGCGGATCCCCGCAGCCCGCGCCTTCTGCGTTGGACCCACCCCACCCCCCACCCTGGGGACTCGCGCGTCCCGCAGACGCCAGGGCTGCCTGAGCGTTGTGCCAGCCCCGCATCGCTCAGTGCCTGGCATCCGCCCAGCGCCGCCCCTCGCCTCACCCTCCAGAGCCCCGCTCTGCGCACTGGCCTCCCGGGCCAGAGACAGGCGTCACCCCACCCTGCAAACCAGCAGCTCGCACCGCAGCCCCCCGCGCGCGGACTGGAGCGGCCGCGCCTCGCCCGGGCTCTCACCGGCCCGGGCTTCCAATGAAGCCTTCAGGAGCAGCAGCCAGAGCACCAGCTGATCCCAGGGTCTGGGACCCAGCGACCACGCCATCTTCAACCGAACTGGGTTTGGCGCGCCCGCCCCGGGGAGTTCCTACATTCCTTTCACTTTTGTTTGCCTGTGTATTGAAGGCTGGGGACAGCCGGAGGCCAAAAATCAGAGCTTAGAGACTGCTTCAAAGCCCAAGGAAGAAGAAATGGCTGCGGTCATAACTCAGTGGTAATTCTCCCAGTACTGCAAGAAAGAAAAGACTATTTTTTTAAAATCCATTTTATTTCAAGGATAAAAAGAAGAAGAAGAGGAGGAGGAGGAGGAAGAGGAGGAAGAGGAGGGAGAAGAAGAGGGAGAGGGGGAGGGGGAGGGGAGGGAGAAGAAGGAGAGGGAGAAGAAGAAGAACCTCAACAAAATTTCAAAACATATCAGAGGGCAACAATGGTACATACATTCATTGTCATCCTCAAATTATTCACCCAGAGCACAAGACATCTGCATTCAATCGTCCTAACAATACCAGCACAGATCTTTCTCTTCAGTGAACTCAGAGAAGTCAGTAGTATAACTATCTTAACTATTTTTATATACATATTCATACACATATACATGTTTTTTTTTCTTTCAGCTTCTCACACTAATGAAACAATACAATGTTTACACGTGTGTGTCTTATTTATTTCACTAATGAGTATGGTCTCAAGTTGCATCCATTTACCTATAAAAGTCTCCAGTTTATCTATTTTTATGGCTGAGTAGTTCTCCATTGTATAAAAATGCCACATCTTTTTTATTCATTCCTCAGTCGATGGGCATTTAGGTTGTTTCCAAGATCTGGCTATTACCAACTGTGCTGCTATAAATATGGGTGCACATATATCACTGTGATATGATGTTTTTAATTCTTATGGGAAGAAGAAGGAGAATAACTGCGTTGAATGGGACCTCTAGTTCTAGCTTTTTGAGGAATCTGCACTCTGATTTCCACAATGGTTGCACCAGTCTACACTCTCACCAACAGTGGAGAAGGGTTCCTTTTTCCTCACAGCCTCTCCAGCATTTGTTATTGCATGATTTCTTAATAGTAGCCATTCTTTCTGGGATGAGGTAGAATCTCAGTGTTGTTTTAATTTGCAACTCTCAAATGACCAGTGGTGTTAAGCATTTTTTCACATATTTATTTGCTGTTTGTACTTCTTCATCTGAAAAGTGTGTATTCATCTCAGATGCTCATTTTTGGATTGGGTTTTTAAATCTGGGAGGACTGATTTTTTTTGAGTTCTTCATCTATTCTCCATAGTAATCCTTTGTCTGAGGTACAGCTGGCAAACATTTTCTCCCACATTGTGGATTGTCTCTTCACTCTGTTGGTGGTTTCTCTTGCTGTGCAAAAACTTTTCAGTAGGGTGAAATCTCAGTTGTTGATTCTTTGTGATAGTTCCTGTGCAATCCGGATTTTGTTAATAAAGTCTTTGCTTACACCAATGTCTTCAAGAGTTTTACCTACTCTAGCTTCCAGCAGATTTAATGTTTCTGTTTTAATATTAGATCTTTAACCCATTCTGATTTTACCTTAGTGTGTGGTGAAAGATATGGGTCCAGTTTAATCTTGGGCATGTGTAGAGCCAATTTTTCTAGCACCATTTATTAAAGAGGCTATCTTTCTTCCAATGAATGTGTTTGGCACTGTTGTCAAAGATAAGGTGGCTTAGTGTGTCTGGAGTTGTTTCTGCATATTTTAATCTGTTCCATTGATCTTTGGGTCTGGTTTCTTTCTTTCTTTCTTCTTCTTCTTTTTTTTTTTTTTGTCAGTATCACACTGTTTTTATTACAGTAGCTTTGTAGTATATTTTCAAGTCAGGGATTGTGATGCCCCTGTCTTGTCTTTGTTGCCCAGGATTGCCTTTGCTATTTGAGGTCTCTTCTGGTTTCAGATGAATTTTTGGATTGTTTTCTCTAATTCTGTGAGATATGCTATTGGAATTTTTATTGGGATTGCACTGAATCTGTATAATAGTTTTGTAAGTATGGTCATTTTTACTACATTGGTTCTTCCTACCCAAAGTCTTTAGAGATGGGCCTTGAGTGCATAGGTGTAATCCCAGCACTCACAAGGCTGAGGCAAGAGGATCACTGCAAGTTTGAGGCCAACCTGGGCTATAAAGTGAGTTCAAGGCCAACCTGAATGGCATAGCAGGACCCTGTCTCAAGAAGATGAGAAAAAGGAAAAAAAAAAAAAAAAAAGAAAGAAAAGAAAAGAAAAGAAAGGAAAAAAATGGGCACAAAACACTCCAAAAATATGAAACATTTAGCATGAATTTTTGGTTTGGCAAATGTTTATAAACAATAAAATAATAGGCCACAGAACAATAAAACTAATCATAATATTGTAGCATTATTTGCTTTGCTGGCTTCAAAGCAAGTAATAAAATTTACAGTAAACAAAATAACCTTTTAGAACTTAATATTTTTCTGGGTTTTTTTTTTTTGTGAGCACCATGTAAATCTTTATTAAGCAAAAACAACAAAAAACAAAAAAACAAAAGCAGTGGCATGGTACATATGGCAAACAATGCATCTGCCAAAACCACAGAAATTTACAGCACAGAGTGAACCTTACTTATGCAAATTTTTAGAGACAACAGAAGATTGACTGGAATGCAGAATAGGATGAAACTAGCTACTTCTGTTTTTCATTTTGCAGTCAGGTCTTGGGTCTCTTAAGAATAGTTCTTAGCTGAGCATATGTAATCAAGGGAGAAAGAGTTTTAAAAGTGAGGAACAGAAACTTTACTTCATCCTAGTCAAAATACAGGACCTCATGAGAAACCTTAAGGAGACAATTCCGAGAAAATTGACATTAGAGGCTAAAACACTACAGAATTAGCAAGATTTTTGTTTCTTTGGTTGGTTGGGGGTTTTTTTGATATTTTTATTTTACTTATTTATTTATTTTTTTGTGGCACCAGGGATTGAACTCACAACCTCGCGCCTGCCAGACAGGCACTTAAGCCACTGAGCCAAACTCCCAGCCCTAGTTTCTTGAGGCAGGTTCACACTATGTAGCTCAGGCTGGCCTTGCGCTCGCATTGTAGCCCAAGCTGACCTCGAACTCACAACACTCCACCTACCTCAGCCTCTCGAGTGCTGGGTGTTTTGGTCTTTTTAAGAGAAGTTTTCACTACACAGTTCAGACTGACTTTGAACTCACTTTGTAACCCAGGCTGGCCTCAAACTCACAACGACCCTCCTGTTTCAGCCTCCCGAGTGCACCACTGTGTCTGGCAGAATTAGCAAGTTTTGGTCATCATTGTTTGGTCATCACTATTTCAGTTAACTAAAAAGGAAGAATCTTTGATATTTTCTAAAACTGCTGGCAGATAGTTAAGACATTAGTGGTTCTGGAGGTCAGAGGAAATCAAAACAACATGCTTTACCAGTTACAGGTAAATGAAGACGTCAGTGTGTAATACATTTATAATCATTATAATGGTAGCGGAGGGCTTTGTCTGGTTTCTGTACTCCTGCCTGGACCATGCGAGATTTGCCAATGGCTTCATCAAGCACAATGCCAGGAGCAAGATGTAAAGCCAATTGGTTACATCACAGGTAGGGGGCCTGCTCTGTGAGATCATCGGTAATGTTCCTAGACAATTCCAGTTGATCCAGCCCCCTTTTCTGGGGTCATGCAGCTGTTGGTCTACTGCCAGCCTGTGCAAGGGGCAGTGGCCTCATCCTTTCTGCCAGAGCTCATGGGAAACTTGGAAGACTGCTCTGGTTGGAGCAGGCGGCTCGGCACCCAGACACCAGCCAAGTAAGAGCACATTCCGGTTTGCCCACTCAGTGATCTGTGGCTGGGGCTTGCTGGACGATCTACTCAGACTGCACCACTCCTTACAGAACAGCAAACCATCCTGTCCTCCTCAGCAGTCCCAGCCAGCCAGGAATCTCCTGGTTTTTGCCTATAGCAGTCCAAAGCATCATGAATTTCCATTTCTAAAATGTATGGTTTTGCCTTGAGGATCTCATAGTCTGTTCATTTCCATGGGAGGAGAGACAGCAGTATGGAAATTGTTTCCCTTTCAAAGGCCTCAGGCATCGGCTGAATACCTCATTCCTGTTCCCTCTCTTTGGCTTCACAGTGCTTCTGGGCATCCACCTCCTGGCCTCTCCATACTGGGAGTGGGTGATTGCATAGTTGCCCAATATCTAGGGATTGTGCTCCTCACTTCCCTGAATCCATTTTCCTTTATCTCTACTGAGATTCATGCAGCCAGCTCATTCACATATTCACGGTGTGTATGTGTGTATGCAATTTAGATTCCACTTATATTCTTCCTTCTCCATAAAACATCCAACTGCATGTCCAAGCGCTGTGCCCCAGGACTGAGTTTTCCTCTCTGGGATCTGTAGTGAGGATCATTGTCCTCCCTCTTCCCCACTAAGCCATGATTTTATTAGAAAACATTGATAAGTAACACTAGTAACTAGAACAGCATTCATAGATTACCAATCCCAGGGAACATAGCACAGGGAACAGCAATGACCTCATTCTAATTCCTTTGAGGGAAGAAGGCCAAGACCACTTGGCTTGTATGTGGCAGGACATGCAATCTCCATTCACGGTACTACCACTGGGTGTGTGATTATGTCATCAGTGAATGAGATGAGACTTGGGAACTGTGTCATTGCCTAAGAGTACCCTGGGCACCCATCACGTAGACAATGCCCTTATTGCTGCCCTCATTCAACAGATTTCCAGAAGGGCTGGACTTGACAGTTGTGGTATGTGAGTGAAAAAGGCTGGAAAATGAACTCTGACAAAATCTAGAGACCCTTTTTAGAAAGCCTACCTGGGCTGGAGCTTAACACCAGATACCAAAGTCCATCAGTCAAGAACTATTAGCTTTATCGCTGCCAACTTCCAAAAACCAGGCCCAACACCTAAGTAGACTTTCAGGTGTTGAAGACATCCTGTAGCTCTCCTGGGCTTCTCTGTTGGCTCCTCTGTATCAGGAACCTGGAAAACAGCTGTTTTCCATTGAATTCCCAGGGAGGACAGGGTGGTCAGACCCTAGAGCAGTCTGCCCTTTAAGCCTTGCCAATGGGACTCTTGAAATCATACCCTCGTTTGATTTCCAAGCCTCAGTTACAGAAGGTTATGGAGACTAGAGGTTTGGATAAAAAGAAAAAGCAACCAGGGTCCTATACAACTCTTAGGTTTCTGGACTTGTAGGAGCACAGAAGTGGCCACTTCTTACACTTGGAGGGGGTACTGGGAGTCGAACTCAGGACCTCATGCTTGCCAGGCAGGTGCTGTGCCACTGAGCTAAATCTCTGGCCCCATACATGTTTCTGAGAAACTGTTTTTAACTTGTGGTTGGACTTGGTTGAAACCAAATGGCAGAGATGATTCACCACCCAGCAGTACACTTTCTGCCCTGGGTCCACACAGCAAGACACTAAGAACATCAGCCCAGCAGAGCAGCAGCCTTTGGGGAGGTGGGGGACTTGGGATGAGCCCCAATCTGGGAGGGAGAGTGAGCAGGTGGCGAGAAAAGGAGCCTGCTCCTCCTGAGAAATTGCCACCACCATAGTGGAGTGGCGACCGTGATTCCTGGATGCAGGCTATGGTATCCTCCTTGGGTTTCCTTGTGGCTCAGCAAGGCTGAAACCTACAGAGTAGAATGGTGATGTAGGGGAAAGAGACTCCCAAACTGCTCAATGTCTGGGACGAGTTCGTGTTCTCCAAAATCAAAGAACGAATTTTAGGAACAACGGCAGTTAAGAGCACAATATGTTTGTTAGGAAAAGAGACAGAAGGGGTCCTGAGTGGGTTGCTGAGGACCCTGCCTTTTCTAGAGATTTTTTACAGAGCAAAACCATGAGGGGAAGTGAGTCCCAGGTGGGGAAAAATGGGAAATCATGAGATGGGCATGAGGTGGGGCAAAACTATGATCAACCAATAAGATTACGAGCATAATTGCTTGGGTAATATTGATTAAATCGGGATCAAATGGGAGAGCAAGTCATGTAGCAAGCAGGCATGAAACAGAACAGCGGCTTTTCCTGGAGGGGTTGGGTGAGTGGCTCTTCCTGGCTTTCCCAAGGTGATGGGTGACTATTTAGAATGTCAATCAGTGTTGTTTATCCTAGGGTGAGTTCATGGGTGCATTCATTTTATCTGTCTTGAGGTCTGGTCCTCAGCAGAGTTGTCTATCTCACCTTTAGTTGCAATGTATCTCATCTTCTGCATTGGCTCCTTTGAGGGGCCAGCCCTGTCTGACTAGCTATAATATTTCTTTCTAACTCAGCTGTCTATAACAGTGGCAGCTGTGTCAACCTGAAAGCAGGATACATCATCACTGACAAGGTGAAGGCCACAGTGTACAGTGGGTGAGTTATGCAGAATGAAAGACAGGCAGGATGGTTGAGATTGGAGGCAGGAAACCAGCCAGGCGGCAGCTGGAACAGAAACAGTCCTGTAGTCCCTGGGTCCTGAAGGCCTCTCTCCCAGGACACACTCTCTCCCAGCACTTTTCTCTGCTCCTCTGGTGTCCCCTCCCCTCCAGCCGCTGGAAAGAGCGGTGCTGGTCCCAACTGTGCAATTTGACACTCATTCAAGATGAACTGTCATGTGGTGTATTGAGGTCCACTAAAGAGCATTGGCCCACAGAGTTGGTTCGTGGACTCTCAACGCAGAAAACAATTTCAGGACCCATCAGTGAGAGTCACAAGCAGATATATTAGGTACCCTAGAAACTAAAAGAGTACAGAGAAAGCTTCCAGTTTGAAGAGCTGGAAGGGACTCACTCTAATGAAGGGGTTCAGACTTGTTGCGGGGAATTTCCCAAGCCAAGTCAAACCAAACCAGGAGATAAGAAGGCAGCATTTTAATCTTTACACCAGTGCACTGTTGCAGAGATAATTCTTCCAAAGCAACCACCCTGAATCAGGAAGGAGTTTAGTCTAAATAGAATTAGAGTGGGAGGTACAAAACAAGTGACCAAACATTACATGATTGGTTACATACATTGAATCATATACTGACAGACAGGCTACTCTTGAAACCATAGAAACACTCCAGGAACCAGGGGAGGGGGCTTTTACAGAATGAGCACAGTTAAAGGTGTTACCATGATATAGAAATGTAGTGTAGAGAGGGCCTTTACTGAATGAGCCTGAATCAGCCCCGGTGCCTTAAGGTATAGACAGTTACTCTGATTTAGTGCTCATCTGTAGCTGGGCTGTGGGCACTGTCAGGGTCAACTGAATTTAGCAGGAACAGCAGAACAGCAACTTGGTCAGAGGCCTCTAACTGATCATAAAATATCTGTAAGTTTACCATCTCATGAATATGTTTCTGCATTATAACTGTGCCCCAACAGACTGACCTACTCTCCAGTTTTATGGAGTGTTGAGCTGTGCTGGGGCTTAGTTGGTTATCGTCTCAGTCCTCGTCTCAGAGCCCAGAGGAATCCTTACAGCTGGAGGGGTAAGTCCATTGATGGCTCTCGGTAGGGAGGGGAACTCACTCCGTTCCCTCAGGGCGATGCTGTTCTGGTTTGGGGGGAGTGGATTTCACCCTGGGGTGGTCTGCGAAGCTCTGCTGTCCCTGGAGCCTCAGGCAGTTACAGGTTTAGACAGATGACTGGAGACTTCCGGGCATTGCTGGGGTTGGGGGGTTTGAAACAGGAAATTGTAAAAGCTGGCAACTGGGTGTCCCTGCAAATCCTGAAAATGATGTTAGTTATTTCTTCTCCTACTGTCCTCGTTTCTGAAGGAAGTGAGACAGACTAGGTAAATTGAGTGTGAATATCCTGTAATACAAACACTTTTAAAATGATTAACATATCCACGTGCGGAGCTGGGCAGAGATCAGGGTTCCTCATACTGGATCCCAGATGCCCATGCCACACTTTTCTAATGAAAATATGTACTTTAGCATAAAGGTAACTGGCTGTGTGTCTCAGTAACTGCACTGGGGGAATACAGGAAGCAATCTTTGTGTTCACCCACTTGATGACAGCAAGGTGCATGCATGCGTGTCGAAGTGTAAATGGGTGAGCACTACCCGTGTTGTGTGTGGTGTTTTATATATATCTGGGGGGGGGGTGTACCAGGGATTGAACTCACAACCTCGAGCCTGCCAAGCAGGCGCTTAGGCCACTGAGCTAAATTCCCAGCTGTGTTATATTTTTGTGTATTTACAATTTTTTATTAAATGTTTTCTTTTGATTTTTCTTGTAGAACTAGCCCAACTCAGTACAATGTCCCATGCAAATCTGCTTTTACAACTTTGGGAGGAGGTTGAAAGTGAGTCATCAGGTGACGGCTGCTGCTGCTAACTTGGATCATGTAAGCCAAGCAAGTTAGCAAGACAGGACAGATAGAGAAGTACAGAGTGAAGACCTTGATTCAGATGAGGAATAAAACAGTAATGTAAATAAATATTTGATTAGTTGAAATGCTACAAAATGGTCATGTATACCTGAACAGTCCAACACTAGAACTGGGTCAGAAAATGTAAGTTTTTTCCAGGGATGAAATCGATTGGACAGGATGCTACCATTCAATGTTGGAAATTGTTTGTAATGGATGATACACTGCAAGATGTTTTGAAATACTCTGATAATGAAATTTTTAAAATCATTATTTATTTTTCATTTTGTGGCACCAGGGATCAAACTCACAACCTTGTGCCTGCCAGACAGGCACTTAAGCCACTGAACCAAACTCCCAGCCCTAGTTTTTTTGAGGCAGGGTCACACTATATAGCTCAGGCTGGCCTTGCACTGGTGTTGCAGCCCAAGCCGGCCTCAAACTCACAACACTCCACCTACCTCAGCCTCCCGAGAGTGCTGGGATTAAAGGCGTGCGCCGCCACACCATTTCTCAATCTTACAGGAATTTGGGTGTCAGCCAATGGGGCTTTGTAGGTGTTCTGGCTGGGTAGCAAACTGATGTAAGAAGGGAATAAGCTGAGTCTTGAGTTTCTGGGATGCATGGGCAGAGCCCCAGGGTGGGAGGAGGTGGAGTGAAGATATGGATAACCTTGGATCATATCTATGACTATAGTTTCTCTGTCTCCTTTCTGCTTATCTTTACTTCTTCTAGCCCGCCTCAGCACAATCAATGAGTTTGTAATCATGGATATTTTTAAATTAGAATAGGATTAGAAAATATAAGTGTGCGCTCAGCACAGAGTCTTGTCAGTTCCTGTGAAATGAACGCTGTTTGTGGATTATGTGTAAGCTGCCTCCTGGTATAATAATACCCACTTTTCCTGGTGAGTCACTGTGAAAAGTTAGTGTATACTTGGAAGGTTCAGCTCCAGGTGGAAACTCCCTCCTCTTTCTCTGCCAAGGACTTTACCACTATGTCACCTCTTCCACAGTATCAGCTCAGTTCTCACGGGGAGGCGGGGAGGGCTTGGCTGGAGGGATGAATGGTTATGAGGGGGCAAGGCTGGAATGTCTGGTTAAAGACCGAGAAAAGACCTGCAGGCCAAACAGCACACAGGCACTGGAATGAATGGTTAAAGATCAGAGAAGCCAGC
>RJWM01023144.1:0-32639 GCA_004363535.1 Dasyprocta punctata
AGAGGAGTATTCACTAGTGTTCCAGGAGCCGAGACTGAGGAGCCTATGGAAACTGTGTGATAGCCAACAGGAGTGAAGGTTCGCTGGAATGAGGGGTCATGACGATCAAGCACAGCCCTGTTCAGCTGTGTTTCCCGCACATTTCTCTCTTGGGGGGCAGGTGTAGAATGGGCAAAGCAGGATTCCCTGAAATTATGATTTCTTCTTGTGAAAATATTGTCTCCCCCAAAACAAGAGAGCAGAAAGAGAGCTGAGAGTTCGTGCCCCAGAATGATGCTAATAACTACTGTCGTTAAGAGTTTAGGCTGAAAAAGGAGGCTAGTTGTTGAGGACCTGGGAGGTGAGTGGAGATACAGTGCGGCCCGGTGGTGGTGCTAGCGCAGGGATGCAGAGGTGAGGAGCCAGGGCTCTGTGGTCAAGTTTATAAGCTGCGAAGGACCCCGACGACACGCAAGCGTCTGCTAAGAGCCGTGCAGGCTCAGAGGCGGGTGGCGGAAGCTCAAGCCCTGCGAACCCTCCAGCCCTAGGCTTCCTAGCACGACGGGGCCGTCGCCTAGGGCCAGCTGCGGGGGAGAGAACCGGCTCCCCAGCAGCGGAAGGGGCGGGTGCGAGGGCGAGCGCGCCCGGGCCAGGGCGCAGGACGGAGCCTGCAACTCCCGCGGACACCCGAGCGTCCCCGCTTATCCCCCTTCTCGCGCCGACACCCATTCCTCCTTCCCACCTTTTCACCCAGGGCTCCTGCGGCCCGGCCCACGAAGTCTGGGGAGCCCGGGGCTCGGGCGGAGCGGGAGCTCAGCCGCCGAGCTGTGCGACCCGCACCAGCCGCGTTTCCACCGCCAGCGGGGCGGCGACCCTCGGAGTAAGGAACCAGCGGCCCCAAGGGCACGCGGCCGAGCCCCGCCCCGCCGGCCACTGCTGCAGGGCGGGTCCGGGCAGGGGCCTGAGGGAGGACCCGCCCAGTGGGTGTCTGGTGACCTCTCCGCGGGCTCCCACCGCGGTGGGCCACTTCTCCGCCCGGGCGCTGCGAAGGCCACAGCCTCCTCTTGGGGCGGCCGCGGGGAGCCCAGCGCGCGCCTGCTCGCTCGGTGAGTGCCTGGGCCAGGTGCTCCCGCTCCCTCCCTGCCCTGCGGCCGCGCCTCGGAGCGCCCAGGACCTCCGGCGAGCCATGCTGTGCTGCCTGCTGGTGAGGGCCAGCAACCTCCCTAACGTGAAGAAGGACCGGCGCAGCGACCCTGTCGCCAGCCTGACTTTCAGAGGTGAGAGCCCGGTGCACCACACAACTCGCGCCACACGACTGTGCAAGCACCGCCTGGTCTGTGGCCCCGCCTCGGGTGCCAACCCCAGTCGAGGCCCCAGTTTCTTCCTTTGTCAGCGGGGTCCAACCCTGGAACTGACAAGGGTGAAACGGAGCAGAGCACAGTATATGACATGGAGCTTGCAAGTTTTGGAATATTCAGAGTTCTGCTAAGATGATATCCAGAAGGAATAGAGTCCAAACTCTTACCGAGTAATGGGCATAAAAGCTGGGTTGGAAGTTGGGTGTAGAAGGTAGTGAGGAATCAGGGCCATTTAATTGGGCGTTCGGACATCATGCTTTGAAAATCGTGTCGTTCATTCATTCATTTATTCATTCATCCTTTTTCTTTATTGAACCCTGGCCATATTGAATCCACCTATCTTCAACCAGGAAGAAGAGGAACAGAATAGGATGGATATGTCCTTCTGAGGAATTTTGAGAGATGTCAAGAATGTTTTTCCAAGTTCCAGGAGTTAAGTCCCTGTATGTAGTGTCTGGCTCTGGGGAGGCTCTTCTCTTCCCCAGGCGTCTGCACCCCTCCTTCCCCACTTCAGGCGGGATTCCCACGGGAAGGGGTGTCTCAGGAGGGGAAAGGGAAGAGGAAAAATCTGTCAAATTGAGAGAAAGAACAATAGCTGTGAGTCAGGGCCCCAGTTCTTCAGAAAAAAGATAAATAAAGAAAGGAGGACCTTTTTTTCCCTCTTAACCAAGAGCCGCACTTTGTGGAATTGAAAACACATGCATATCACAAAAGATGGTCCAGTGTGGAGGGGACAGTGGCAGGGCTTTTCATGATGTTTGGAACAGTAGGGACACCAAGGGCCTCTTTGGTTCTCACCCATGATCTCCATGTATTCCCAAGCAGCTCCCCATAATAATGACTGATGAAAGGCACAATTTAACAGAGTTTAGTAGGATTTTTTGGTTGTTTTTTTGAGACAGAGTGTTGCCATGTAGTTCAGGCTGGC
Source organism: Dasyprocta punctata (assembly GCA_004363535.1). Taxonomy (NCBI): domain Eukaryota; kingdom Metazoa; phylum Chordata; class Mammalia; order Rodentia; family Dasyproctidae; genus Dasyprocta; species Dasyprocta punctata. The sequence goes on from RJWM01023144.1 coordinate 2,266, forward strand.
CTTGAACTCACTATGTAGCCCAACCTGGCCTTGAACATGGTGCAGTCCTCCTGCCTCAGCCTCCTGAGTGCTGGGATTACAGGTGTGTGCCACCACTCCCAGCCCTAGGTGTGGTTTTTATTCTTTGTTACAGGGACAATTTACATGCATTTCTTTTAAAAACTGTGCTTTGAATCTTTCAGATAATATTGTCATTTTCACTGATCAGGGACATGTCTGAGTGTTCACTACATGAGAGCAACTTCAAAGCGAGGTCCTTATTTCTCCTTCTCCATCAATGCTGCCTAGGTCTTTGCTGATAGGAACTGGGGTGCAGGACTGGGTAGCTCAGGGGTAGAGTACTTACCTAGCATGTGTGAAGCTATAGGTTCAATCCTCAGCACCACCCCCCAAAAAAGTTGTAGGGGCTCACCATTGTCAAAAAAAAAATAATTTCCCTAAGGACACTGACCCTTGGAGCCACATTGGCTGAGGATTCTCTGATGCTCTGAAACCCCTTTGTGTCTGTTCGTAGCTCTTTCCCTGGCTCAGTAGCAGTCCTGTGGTGGCTACTGCTATTTTTCAGATGAGGAAATGGAAAGCCTGGGAAGTTACACGATGTGTTCTGGGGCCACAGAAGGGAACTTCAGCCCTCAGAGTGGGCACTGCTCTTCATCAGGCAGGTGTCCAAATCTGTTTAGCTCCTCTTGGTTATTATCCTGACCTAGGTATGCTGAACACATGTACCTGCTGTCTTCCACACATCTCTCTATTCCCTACTCTTTATAAAGCCTTAAAATTTATTTGCATTGATGAATCTCAGGAAAATTCAAATATGATACAATGTAGTATCTCCAGCCATGCAGAGTGTGTATTTCAAAGCCCAGCTTCATCACCACCTTCTGTATGAAGCCACCCAGGAATCCCTGGCTGTCACTCTCCTGTCTGGATGCGACACATCTTATCAGGATCAGGTCTGCTAGTACAGTACTGTGCCCTGCTGGCCTATGCTCCATACTCAGCTCTGCACTTAGACGCCAGGACTCCTTGAGGACAGTGGAGTGTTTTGTTTATCCATTGGCACAGCCCAGTGTGGAGCACAAGTAGGCGGGAGTTTGTGCTTTTTCTGGCTCAGCCTCTAGCCACCCTCCAGATGTGCCCAGGTACCTCACTCTGTCTGGATGTGGCCCTCATCTTTCACTCTGCCCAAGAATCACTTGGAGAGTGTGTTTGAAAAACAGACTCCTGGGTTTCATCTGAGAGCTTCTGATCTGGTGAGTCTGGAAAGTGAAAGAATCAATATTTGATGCATACTGGATATGGGCCATTTTGGAACCACATCTTGAGAAAAAGTGGTTGGAGATGCTAGGTCAGGTGAACCTAAGGTGCTTGCTTACAGGGCATTTGCAATAGAGTTTGAGGCTGAGTTGATGCTAAGTGTGTGTGGTGGGGTAGCCACTAGAATCAGACTTAAGACTTACAAAACACCAAGGCACAGGGCCTCTACCCTGTACTGCACCAGAATGGTATGGAGAGCTTTAAGAAACCTCATTGCCAGCCTCCTTGAGCCCTCCACTCTGGAAGTTGTCTGAGTGCAGCCAAGGTACAGGTGTTTGTGATAGAGCTCTGAGTGTTTTGTAAGGCACAGTGCGGATAGCAACCCTCCTAAAAGAAGCCACCCTATACTGTGTATTTGGTTCCACCATACAGCTTGAAATGTACAAGAGGTGATCAAAATATACGGTGAATGTTTGGAAAAAATTTATTACAATAAAAGACACAGTGCCTTTAATCCCCTTTAAAATACTCCCTGTTGCTTCAAACACACGTATCCCATCATTCTTGCCACTTTCTAAAGCCTTTCTGGAAATCCTCTTTTGTGGGTGTTTTTATGAGGTGTGATAAAAGATATGGTAGGTGCTGCTGGGTGCCAAGTACCATCTATTGGGAAGGCTGGGTCTTAAGAATTTTATGGTGTATCTTCATTCACTTTTTAAAGCTAGTTCAGCTTCTGATTCTTCTCCAAAGTCAAAGTGACCATAAAAAGTAAATGTTTTGAATGGAGTCTGAACACTGAGATAATCATGTCATCGCAACTAAAGACACCCATGAAAGAAGACTTCCAGAACTGCCTCAGAACATGGCAAGAATGTGTGATAAGTGTGTCTAAAGCCACAGGGAGTATTTTGAGAGGGATTAATGGCAATATGTCTTTTATTGTAACAGATTTAAAAAATTTAAGCATGCCCTGTATTTTTTGGTCATACCTCCTCTGGGCTGGGCTGGGTCTGGGCTCGCTTTCCTTGCAGTTGTTCCCTGGGCATTCCAGTCTCAGATGTAATTTCAGGACCTGCCTCCCAGAATAGACTATGAGCTCTGGGAGGCTGGACTCTGAGGGTATTTTCTGGCTTCCCTGTTAGGGACCTCAGGGTAGAAGCTATTAATGAGTACTGTTAATACCTTTATTCTTGTAATAATTAATTAGTTATCTAAAAGTGCCTGAAGTAACTGGGACTGTGGCAAACAGTTTTAAGTGATCATATGTGTGAATGAGCAGCATCATTTCCTACAGCATTTGATAATCTGTACCTCTCTTCTGCCCTGACCATTTTCCATTCCTGTAATACAATTATTTATATCCCCTTATTCATACATTTAGTTCATTGAGCAAATATTTGAGTACCTACTATGTGCCTGGGGCTGTTCCAAGTGGTGGGAATGCATCCAAGCACAAAACTTGATCCCTGCTGCTTTGGAGCTCAATGTTTTATTTCCTTGAAAGTCAGATCTGCTGTGTTCTCGTCTGCTCAATTTCTGCTTTGCTTCCCTGGCTCCCATCCTAGAACCTGGGGGTCATCACTCACTCTCTCTCTCCCTCCCTGCTCAGATCTTCTCTCCTCCTCATATCTCTCTGGCCTCTTCCTCCTCCTGCCCCACTGCTCCCATCTGTCGCCTGGTGATCGCAGAGTACTCTCTGTCCTTGGGGAACACTCCTGCCTCACCTGTTGGGGAAGGTGGGCTGCAGGAGCTTTGGCCTCTCTAAACTGGGTTTAATGTTAGAAGTAATTTAATACACTGCAAATAGCTTTCTGTTTTCTTTTTGTAGACATAACATGTACTCACTGTAAGGAAGGACAAATTATAGAAAGATGGCAGCACAAATTATATAGACCCCAAATACTGCCACTTGAATTAACTTAACAATTTTATATATTGCCTCCAAGATATTTTTTCTTTTAAAAGAAAGCCACATTATGAAATTTAACACACAAATAAAGTATATAAAATAGATTCAATTTTGTGTGTGTGTGTGTGGTGCTAGGGATCAAACCTAGGGCCTCATACATGCAAGGCAAGAGCTCTACCATTGATCCACATCCCCAACCTGGTACATAAAATAGGAATGTAGGATTTAACACAGTGGTGTTCAACCAGGGGTGATTTTGTTCCTTGGGTAGAGGGCAAGGATGCTGCTGCACAGGTTACAATGCACAGGACAGCCCTACAGCATTCTCATGAAGATTGATTTGGCCCATAATATTAAGAGTGCCAAGACAGAAAAACCCTGCTTTAATGACTATGGTGTGAAGGGAGCCACAAGGTCATATCACCCACATCAAGAAACCTTGCTAACCCTCCCCTCCCCTAGAATTACCTAGATCCTTTGCCTTTCTTTCTAAAGGTGACCCCATCCCAGGTTTTTCTCCCAAACGTTTACATATTTGTATTTTTATTTGAAAATAAACAAGAGGTATTTTCTACTAGGATATAGTTTAAGTAACTTTTAAAGATGTCTGTGGAGTATTTTATGCTATGCATACGCTGCCGTACAGGTTACAATGCACAGGACAGCCCTACAGCATTCTCATGAAGATTGATTTGGCCCATAATATTAATAGTGCCAAGACAGAAAAACCCTGCTTTAATGACTATGATGTGAAGGGAGCCACAAGGTCATAATGGAATTACTTACCACCTGACTGATGAATATTTGGATTGTATCACTTTTTATATTTATATCCATTTCTTAATTTATACTGTTACTGTTAGGAATATCCTGGTGACTAGATCTTTATTTGCTTTGGGTAAATATCAGAAATGGAATTTCTATGTTGGAAGTTACACATGTATTTAAGATTTTGCTGCATTTCTCAAATTGTCCTTCTCCTCTCAGCCAAGCATAAGAACTTATTTTCTTATAATCACGCAAGTCTTTAACAATTTCTTACTGTTCAAGTAGTGTTCATGAGCCAGGCATGGTGGCACATGCCTGTAATCGCAGCACTCAGGAGGCTGAGGCAGGAGGAGAAGGATTGCTGCAAAGTTCAGGGCTAGCCTGGGCTACATACTGAGTTCAATGCCAGCCTGAGTTCCACAGGAAGACTTTGCCTATACAAACCCTAACCAAACCAGACCAAACCAAACCAAACCAAACCAAACAAATCAAATAGAGTTCATGATATTTTAACATTACTTATTAGCATTCATTTCTTACTAAATTGCTTTTTCATTTGCCCATATTTTGAGTAATGTTTCTCCTTTTAATTAGTGGCAAGCGTTCTTTACATACAGTATTAAGAATATTAACATTTTTTATATTTCCATTGTTTTCCTCAATTAATAGTTTCTTTAACTGATAAATAAGAACTGGATAGAAATATGTCTCCCAACTTTAACGGACCTTTGAGTTAAAAGGCCACCCCTTTCATGCATTCCTCTGTGGCCAGTATGTCCACCACCCACTGCCCTTCCCAGCCTCTTCTTTCCTAGACTGCGTGGCTCCAGTTGGGGTTTAAAAGGATGGGAGTGGGAGGGGAAGCAGTGCTCTGCCAGTGATGTGGAGGTTGATAACTGCCTAGGTCTTGGGGTGCACTGGGTCGGGTGCCCAAATGGGGAGGTAGAATGTACCTGTCCTTTTTGTTAGGGGTGTCCGGGCCGGGAGGTGAAGCAGAAGCCTGGCCTGTCTCCTCTGCTTTCAGTTGCTGCTGCCTTCTTGTTGTCTGCTGATATTTGAATTCCTATCACTTTTTCTGTCTTGTGGGTATTCTAACAGGGCTGGCAGGAGAGTGCCCTGCACAGAACAGCCCTCAACTCATACTTGTGGGGTAAAGGAAGGGCTCCCTAGACGCTGCCTGCAGGATCTGAAGGCCCCCAGAATATCCAAGCATATGACCTGGCACCTGGGGTCAGAGCCCCCTCCCCACCCCTGCGCCCCACTCCTGCCCTGCTCCAAACATGCCTGTCTTCCCTCTGCTCTCCACTCCCTCTGTAGGCAGAGGTGCCGGCAGCCACTCACATGCTCTCAGTCAGAGCCTTGAAGTCATCCTCTGCTCCTCCCCATCTTCCCTCCCTATCCTGATTCTGGCCAGTAGACCCAGGCCCACCGCTTGTGTCCCACGTCCATTTCTCACCTAGACTTTTAAAAAACTGTTATGACAGCACATAAAACCTATCATCTCAACCATTTTTAAGTATATACTTCAGTGGTACTGTATCGAATATGTTATGCATCTGAGGGTGCAGCTCAGCGGTACAGCAAGGACACATGAAGTTCTGGGTTCCGTTCTCAGCACTCAGACAAACCTCTCAAAACCAAAACTAGAGCCGGGCATGGTGGCGCACCCCTGTAATCCCAGCACTTGGGAGGTTGAGGCAGCAGGATTGTTGCAAGTTTGAGGTCAGCCTGGGCTACAAAGTGAGCCCAAGGCCAGCCTGAACTGCATAGCGAGAACCTGTCTCAAAAAAAGACAATTAAAAAAAAAAAACCCCAAAACCAAACCAAAACCATTCGTAACAAAGCAAAAACCACATTTACCCTGTTGTGCAATCTTCACCGTCATCCATCCCCAGAACTCATCTTCCTCAACTGAAACTCTATACCCATTAAATGTTAACTCTGTCTCTGTCCTCCCCAGCCCTGGCAGCCATCATCCTACTTTGTCTCTGTGATTTTGAGTCCTCCCCCTGTCCCTTGTAAGTGGAATCATACAGTATTTGTCTTTTTGTGACTGGCTGAGTCATTCAGCCTGGAGAAGCACCCCAGGACTTTAGCACAGCTTCCCAGATGCCTACTGGACCCCAAATCTGCACAGAAGTCTAGAGAGGGTGCAGCCCCTTCCCTTTGCCCCTGGTATGAGCTAGGAGCTCTTTAGTCTGTTGACTGACACACTTAAGGCCATTTCTCAAAGTCAAAATTAATTACCAAGGACAGGACGTGTCTAAATGTGTGATGAGGGTGGATCTGCTAACTCCTTTGTGATTAGCCATTGTGCCTCCCCTTTCTATGTGGTGGGAAAGTCATGTGATATGCTGGGGTGTAGTGTGCATCAGTGACCCCTACCTAATGTTATCCAGGGAACCCCAGAGTTAACTCTTCTGGCCAGGGCTCACTGAAATCTCACTATGGAATTTTGTTTGCCTTATCTTTGGAGAAAACAGGAAGTGGGAAATGGCTAAAAAATGCTTCACCCAGTGCTTGACACATATATCACCCAATTATGCTGGCTGGGAGTACCAGGAAATGAGTTTCTGAGCAGACAATTCAAGAGCAGCTACAGATAGAATTATCCACGTTACTCCTCTTAGTCACAGGAAGCTGGTCTGTGATAGGGCAGGGGAAGTGCACCCTTAGCTTGCCTCTCAGGTCTCCTGAAGACCCTATGCAGCAGACACTCTTATTATTACAATTTGCTGCAGTGGAGCCAGGCCTAGGGAGGTATGAGCTCTACCCAAGAGCACATGGTGTAGCTATTACAGAAAGACTCTGAAGCCAAGTGCTCACTTCTATGAGAGCCACAGCAGGATGGCTCACAGGAAGGTGGTTCAGAGTGGCCCACAAGGGCAAGCCTGCACCAGCATCAGAAGGTAACATGTACCCTTCCCAGGACCCCTCTGTCCACTGGCACAGAGCCATGCTGTTAAGGAAGCCTTATGGCACTTCCCAAGAACAGTGCTTCTGGTGAGGAGGTGAATTTGCAGCCAACTTTGAAAAGCAAAAGACCTTTCATTCCACACCCATGTGCTGAGCACCTTGCTAGGTACTAGGGCTACTAGCACAAGTGAGCCACAAAGTAAACAGCCTGGGGCAGCCATCACGGAGGCACACTGCTCTCCTGCTGTGCAGTGCATGTGGTCCCAGCTGGCTAAGGCAGCATCAAAGAGAGCAGCCAACCCTGGGAGAGTTGGGGAGCCTTACCAGAGAGACAGCTGGGGTGGGTATTGACGAGTCAGTAGGAGTTCCCAGGAATTGACTGGCTGCATCACAGTGGAGCATAGAGGGGTGGGGAAAGGAAGGGAGGGGAGGGAAAGTGAACTCATATCTCATTAGGCTGCTGGGTGCTGGACACCTCATACATGCTATTTTGCTGAATTTTCACAGTGCCTTCTGGAGGTATTATTACAATATGACCTTACCAATGAGGAAACTGAGGCTGAAATTTTGAATGAATTTCCCAGGACTGTTTCAGAAGGTCAGAAGGGTCAAAGTTACCTTCATAAGAACAATAAGAGTTATTTGCCTTTTTCACTGTGTTTGCACTGCTGGCCACACAGCTAGGTGGGCCCCTGGACACCAATCAAGCTCTTGGCAACAAAACATGGCAGTTGTATTCTTTAATGGAATGTACCCACAGGTTTTTTTTTTAAAAGAAATCTAATTTCGTGTAAGAGTGTCCTTGATGAAGCAGAAAAATTGTTGATTTTAATCCTCTAGTACATGGATTTATAGTATTTTGTAAGATGAATTGGGAATAAGCACAGAATGTTTCTGCTGTAGACTGAAGAATGGGAATTTTCCAGAGGAAAAGCATTTGCATAACTGTTTGAGTTACCAGCTGAGCTAGCCACTGGTTGGTTGGCTGTTTTTCTCATGGAATTCTATTTTAAAGAATGACTGACAAACTATGGTTATTCAGACCTGAGCATTTGGCAGATCTTTCTTTTCTTTTTCCCTCTTTTCCTTTCTTTCTCCTTCCCTCCCCTCCTCCTTTCTTTGCTTTTTTTGTGGTACTGGGGATCAAGTCCAGAGTCTGATGTATGCTAAGCAAGTGCTATACACTCATCCCCAAGTATTTGTTTGAAAATGAACAAGTGAGCCTGCTGCTTCAAGGACTTACCTAACATTTATCATTTGTTTCTTTTGAGAACAAAATTGAAATTTTAGAAAACTTGTATCTTCTAGCTTCCCAGATTATGGACTTTCTTAGTGAAATTGATGGTGATATTAATGAATGTGATTTTTTTTTGTGATTTTGAGACAGGGTCTTGCCACACAGTTCAGGTTGGCCTTGGGTTCACTTTGTAGTCCAGGCTGGTCTCAAACTTGCAATGATCCTCCTGCCTCAGCCTCCCAAGTGCTGGGATTACAGGAGTGTGCCACCACACCCAGCCATGAATATGGTTTTTTTTAAAGTTGTATTTGTTTATTTATACTGTGTGTCTTACAGGATCAATTTTTTTTTTATTTAAGAGAAAAAAGACACAGAAAAGAAAGACGAAAAGCAAAAGAAAAAAGCAAAAGGCAACAGCAAATCCAAAACAGTAACATAATAGGTTTACAAAACAAGATGATAGGAACTTGACAATGGTTGCAATATTGCGTATCATTACCTTCAACATGGTTGATGAATATGATTTTTTAAATAATGAAATGTTTCGGCATTTGAAAATCTACATAACTCATTGAATAAAATCTTTCCAGATGACCCATGCATTGCACATGTTACAGAATCAAGAATGGGTAAAAAGTCCTGTCTTGGTTACTTTTCTCTAGTTGCTGGGACAAAATACTGGATGCACAAAATGAAAGAAGGAAAGGTTTATAAAGCTCACTGTTTGTGGAAGTTTCAGTCCATAATCAGCTGGCTCCAAGGCAGAGTGGCATTGCACCAAGGCAACACTTTAAGGCAGCAGCCAGCAAAAGCAGCTAGAGCAAAATGGGGGAAGAACAAACCTCTTCTCCTCCCTTGTATTGTATACAGGCCACCCCTCAGCCTCTAGGGCAGATGTATCACTCACAAAATCTCTGTGCCCTCCTCTTGCACAGGATGAGGATATTTACAAAGTAGGGACCCTGGATCCCTGCTGAGTCTCTTAGTTAAATTTCTAAGCTCCTCAAGCTGACACAATGTATCGACCATAACAGGTCCCTTGAAAGTGCAAGATAGAATAAGCAATTCTAGTATAACAGTATAAAATGCTCACTGATCTAGATTTCATATTGAAATCTATCTTTAAGAAGTTTAAGAATTATTACTTGTTGAGTTTTAATGTAGTTTCAAAGGTTAGTCATAATTACTTAAAAGTTCATTAATACGTGCACCTCTTTCAAATGGCATATCTGGCTGAACCTTCTTCATGGATAGCATCCAAAGTGAGATGTGTCAATAGATTGAACACAGAAATAGATACAATAATTCAGCCAGGCATTAAAGAGATTTGCAAAAATGGAAGGTGGTGTCACTTTTTTTCATTTTCCTTTGTTTTCAAAGTTAGAGTTTTCAAAAATAGAAATATATCACTTTTATTAATATGTATTAGAATTCTTGTTATTAATTAATTAATTCTTTTTAAAACAGGGCTTCACTATGCAGTTCAGGCTTTCCTTGAACTTACTTTGTCATTCAGGCCAGCCTCAAACTCACCATGATCCTCCTGTCTCAGCCTCCCGAGTGCTGGGATTACGGGCATGCACCACTATGCCTGGCCTTCTTGTCATTATTTTAAATTAATTACTAACTTAATATTTAAAATGCCTCAGTTTTATTTATTTATTTATTTATTTAGCGGCACTGGGGATTGAACTCACAACCTCGCATCTGCCAGGGCAGGCGCTTAAGGCACTGAGCCAAACTCCCAGCCCTGGTTTTTTGAGGCAGGATCGCACTATGTAGCTCAGACCAGCCTTGCGCTCGCATTGTAGTACAAGCCGGCCTCGAACTCACAGCACTCCTCCTACCTCAGCCTCCTGAGTGCTGGGATTAAAGGCGTGTGCCACCACGCCCGGCTTCAGTTTTAATTTCTAATATGGAACAATTTGATAGATACAACCACCTAAATAAAAGCTCCTTAAGTGCACAGTTGTGAAGAGTGATATCCTGGGACCTAAAAATTGGAGCAACATTCCCTCGGGAATCACAGAAAAGGAGCAGTCCATGGTGATCTGTGTCATTCCAAAGCACACCATCTTTCCTACATCATGATTTTTAGCCAAAAGGAGGGGGCGGGGGCTCACCCTCTCCCACCGAGGGAGGTGTATCAGATTCTATAGAGGAATGCAAGCAAGATGAACCACTGTTTTCTGGATAACTGCCTTAGAATCTACCAGGTCCTCTCTGCTTCTCATCTCCTCCTGTACTTTCCAGATTCCTTACCCATACTCTTGACGCTTTCTTCTTCCTTCCCTCTCTTTCCCTGCTCAGCACCTGGTGGGTGGGGGGACCTTGTAGGAGGCTGCACGCATCAGGCTGAGTAAGCACAGATAATGCTCCGCTTTGAAAGAGCTGGTGCTCCTGGAGATGTTTGCAGAGATTTCAGGACTTTCCCAGTGCAGGCAGTGCTCTCTGAAAGTGGAGCAGTCCAGGTGGTGATCAAGGCTTTTCACTGAGACTTTCACAGGTAAACAGTCTGGGTCTGAATGAACACTTTCCATCATCTTTTGAGGATCCAGGCATCTGTTCCTGATGCTTACTATAAAGCCAACATGTTTAGCCCATTCTGTGCCCCTCTTAATGCAAAGTGCTGCAGAGCTAAGCTTTATTAAATGTCTTTTCCTTCTCTGGACTCTCAATAGCTCTTTCTTTTTCTTTTTGTGCATTCATATAAGATGAGTCCACATCTTAGCAGACTCAGGGACTCTCCTCGCTCTGATCCTATCAGTCCATAGGTGACACCTTGAGGAGGGAGCCTGGAGCTCTGTCCAAACTCACTCATTCTTTCTGTCTTCTCTCTTCCTTCTCTCTCTTTCTGATTACTCGAAAGAAATGTACTTGACTGGGCCCAGCAATGGACCAAGGGCTGCAACCCAGACCCATCCTCCCTGGCCCCAGATCTTTCATGAAAAGATCCCCACTCAGTTACAGATCCAGGCACCAGGAGAGCTCCCTGCGTGTCTTCCTTACCATATTTCCTTCGTGGCTCACCTGTCCCACTGCGCTGGGCGCAGATGTCCACCCTTTCACACACAGATCTGGCCTCTGGGACCCCAGGGGTCAGGGCTCAGCAATTACAGCCTAAATTCTTCTTGTTTGCCCAAAGCAGTTCTGCATTCCTTCAGGCAGGTAGAGCTGGTTCAGGGCAGCTTGCTTCACACAAACCCCTTCCAGGCCTTGAAGGAGAGGAATTTTGTTTTCATGGAGGTAAAATTTCCCTACCATTAAATTCACTGTTTAAGCTATTTAATAGTGAACAATTTAGATGAGTTTTAGGGTGCAGTTTTGCACAACTATGTCACAATCTAATTCCACAATCTAATTTCTGATAAATCCTACACCCATTAATCAATAAATCACTCCGCATTCTCATCCTCTCCTGCTCCTGCCTTGGAGATTATGAATCTGCTTTCTGTCTTCATGGATTTGTCTGTTCTGGACATTTTCTATAAGTGGCATCATACAGTATGTGAAGACGGATGTTTTCAAAAAGAAAAATGGAATAATTTCTGTGGAAGATTGTTCACTTTTTAGAACAAGAACATTTGTAGTTTAAAAAGTGTATTTAAAAAGTCAGAAATGACAACAAAAACTCATTCGGAAGACTCAGCCTGAGTGTTTTCTTGGGAAAACATCCTTCTGGTGAGGCTGCTGTTGGTGCTCCCAGAGCTGAGAGAGAGAAGCCGTGCACTTGGCATTGGGATTTCCTTTCTCAGGGAATCTCTGGGTTTTATAAGAATCCCTTTGGTGGCTGAGCCAAAGTGTCAGTCTCAGCAGCCAAACCTAACTGGATGGAGGGTACCGGTGGGGTGCATCTCTCCACTCTCCTTTTTGTGTCTCCGTAGGGGTGAAGAAGAGAACCAAAGTCATCAAGAACAGTGTGAACCCCGTGTGGAATGAGGTATGCGAGGCTTTCACCATTCCTTCTCTCTCCTTTTGCTGCCTCTGTCACTGCTGACAAGTTGGGGGAGGAGGAGGCTTTCTCAGTGAAGTCTTCATGGAGGGGAGGGCTGGTGGTCCACAGTGCCAGCTAAATCCTTCTGGTCCTAGCAACCTGGGAGGTGGGTTGTAAATGGAGACTGCCCTGTGGCCTGGGTCTGGTTTGGAGACCAGTGAGATGTCTTCCCACACCCTCAAGTGGAGGATTTTGAGGGCCCCCTTGCTTGCCTTTCCCCCTCATACAGGCTATTCTTTCTGCCCAAAGCTCACCTCTTCCTCACCACCCTCCCCAACTAACCAGGTCCTCCAATGGCTCCTACTGGCCTCTGGCCCCTCACTCAGCTCTCTGCATTTATGGCTTTTGTGTGGTCCTACTGGAGCCCTGGCTACATTATGGGGACAGAGCAGGGTAATCAGAGGTGCCTTTACTCTGCGGAGCATTTTGGGACCTCTGGTGGCCCCTACCTGATATGACACTAACTCACACTGCCTACCAGGGGCCTGGCTTTGGGACAAAGACAATGATCTTGGTCCTTGAAGATCCCACAGGTCACCTGGGCATTTTTCCAGCTGTAGTTTTGACTTTGGTTCCTGGAGGAAGGCTGGTATTGGCCTGGGAGGGGGGCCATGAAAGTGTGACCTTCATTGCTGTTGCTTTCAACTCTCACTCACAGCTCCAAAGTCTAGAGCTCTGGTATTCATTCATCTTTCCACCCTCCCATCCACTCACTCATCCTTGAGAGTCACCCACCTGCTCAGTGCCCTGGGCCACAAGGGCAAACCAGATGGTCTCTTCTCCTGGGGCCACAGGTTAAGATCCTATTTTCCTTTTCTTTCAGGGCTTTGAGTGGGACCTCAAGGGCATCCCTCTGGACCAGGGATCTGAGCTTCATGTGGTGGTCAAAGACCATGAGACGATGGGGAGGAACAGGTGAGGGGTCTCAGGGGTGGATGGTCTGGGGCTTGATGATACAGGTAGGCTGTGGTGGATGCAGACTGCAGAATCTGGCCCAGAGAGCTGGTGTGTTTTTAGGGCTGCCTCTCCTGAGCCAGGGGGCACAGTCCTCAGGAACTACCTGGGAAGAAACTGTGGCCTCAGGAACCTAACGTAGGTGCAGCTGAGAGCTGCCCAGGCTCCAGGGCTAGAATCAGGTGTCCCAGAGTTTACACGGATAGCATGTGCCCCAGGGAGAAAAAGACACCTGGCCTCGTCCTGCTCCAGCCCAGAAGCTCCAGGGCGGGGCTCCTTGTTGGGCTCCCTCTCTGCCCAGTTCAGGCTGGTGAGGGCAGCGGCACACTTCAGGAGGCGGGCAGGGAGGCAGGCAGAGCTGCAACCAGCACCGTACTGTTGAAGAGGGCCGTGTGGAAGAAGTGGGAATCGAGGTGAGATTTATGATTTAGAAGTCAGAACAGTGATAACGGTAACACAGCCTGGCATCTCTCTTGCTGGGGTTTCTGTGGGAGGGTTTCCAGGTGAGAAGGGGGACAGCAGGAGCCAAGGCATGGTGGCACAAGCAGGCGCCTTCTAGGTAGATGATGGATGGCTTCTCTGAACCTTGTATATTGCTGACAGCGATGAGCAAGGACAGCCCAGCTTGTAGACTGACTAGTGGTCCTGTTGATGGTGGCTGTGAGTAGACTGGGAGATGTGGCTGGTGAGCCTGCAGAGTGACAAGCTTTGTCAGGGTATGGGATGCCATGGTGGGCATGACAGTGCTCTGCCGTGGTAGGTGCAAGCGGCGGGGTGGGTTTATGTGTCCAGTGCTGTTTACAGACATCGAGTCCCAGCAATCAGGTGTGGGTTTACTGTTTTGTGACCCTGCTCACAAGGGACCCTTTGTTTGGGAACTGGGGCAGCTGGTATCTGAGCCCTGGAAGCCTGGCTGTTTATCCTGAAGGTGGAGGGGGAGAAGGAGGAGGTTTCAGGAACCTGGGGAGGGTCTCAGACTCCAAAACACCTGGAGAATTTGGAATCTTACATGCTTGGAAGAAAAATTTAATTGCTACCTTCTTTTTGTGGCTGTGTTGACAGTGGGTACAGAGTATGGTGTTTGTAGGGATAAAAAGAATGTTTTCACTGCAGTCTCTGAAGGAAGGGCTGCAGGGTTTGGGGCCTGGGCCTGCTGCTTGGGCCTCCTCTTCTGGGGGCATCTTGGGCCTATTGCATCCAGCTCTGGAGCTTAGCAGCCCCCACTGCACAGGAGTTGGGATTGGAATCAGTTTAGGCTCAGCTACCTACCTGTGCAGATGCTTTGGTCAAGACCAAGCATCTTTTACCCTGAACGGTGGACCAGCAGGTCAGGGACAGAGCAACTCTGGACACTGGGGAGTCTGAAAGGCTTCCTGGAGACCACTCACAGTTACTGGGGGGCAAGGGTGGCTTTGCAGTGGTAGAAGGGGAGGGTATTCAGTGTGAGGAAGGGTGCTGGACTCAGGTCTTACTGGAGGACTCAGTCTCCTGTGCAGCCCTGAGAGGAGGGAGTAGTGGGGACAGATTGAGAGGGGGCCCTCAATGTCAGGCTGCTTGTAACAAAAGCAAAACCCACAGCTGATTCTTACAGAAAGCTGAGCCAAGTGCTGGGCCCTGTGCTGAGCCTCATACACAAGCATGGATTAGGTACTACTATATAATTGCCATCATTACAGATGGGGAAACTGAAGGTCTAGAGACACCAGAATTCTCTCAAAGGTTAGTGGTGGTGGAACAATGATTGAAGGGCAGGTCTTTGTGACCCCATACTCATGATCCCTGAGCCTTTGCTCCTCTCAAGAGACTCTCTGAAACCCCACACAGTTGCTGGGTCTTTCTGGAGAGTTTGGTTCCCCTGCTATTGCTGGGGTTGAGAGAGTTTAGTGAGGCAGAGGTGGACAGTCTGGCTACTGCAGGGCACATGGAGGAAATGCATGTTTTATTTTTGTTATCATACTCAGCATTTTTCTAGGCCTGGTGGAGAGTTTCTGAGGCTACAAAGTCAGCAGAAAAGAAGGGGCTGTAAACATAATTTTTGAGTTTGGCCATGTGTGGCTCTGAGCTGCTGTCATCCTGCAGGTCCAGCCTGACTACTGCCTCTACTGCATAGCCTGGGGCCACACTGGCTGCTCTGACTCTGCGGGTCATATGTCACATTGAGGAGGGTGGGTGCACTGAACCTTGGGGCCCTCTCACTGGGTGTCCTCTAGCTCCTGGGGGCAGCCAGCTCCCTGAAAACCAGTTCCCCACATGATCGGGTCACCACAGGCTGATTTTCTAGAAATCAGTTCCTCAAATATCAATTTGCAGAATGGCTAATTTACGAAACAGTTTGCTAGAAACTTCTTTCCTATAACTACTTGGATGCTTTTGATTTTTCCAAACATTTATCTTAATTTCGTATTTCTAGCTTTTCAAATTGTAACTAAACTAAGTGGAATTATAAACTTACATTCATAAATATCTGAGGAATATCAGAGGCTGCCAGAACTACATTGTCCCAAGAGGAAATGATGGGAGCCCATGGGGTCTTTTGCCTCGGCAGCAGGAGTGACCTGTCTGGAACAGAGGGAGGCCCACGGTCCCTGCAGGGGGATCCTGTGATGCCCCCATGATTAGACCAGGGAATATTTTCACCCTTATCAAAAGTGGTAAGGAATCAAAGCAAGCTTAAAAGCACTGAAAATTCTAAGATTGTGAAAATGATAACAATAACAGGAAGTAACAAGAGCAACCATGTGACAGCTTAGGTTTTGAAAGAAAAAGAAGTTCAAGAAATTCAGCTCAGTGAACCTTTTGCATGCAGTGCCTGCCTACTCCTTGCCCTCAAGTCATCACTGACCAGGGAATGATGGTGACTGCTGTCATCCAGCTGTTCTCAGTCTCTCTCATGGTTTTAGTGAGGTTGCAGTGGGTTTTCCTGCAGCCACACCCTTCATTTCTAGGATTTCTGGGATTCTTCTGTGAGTGTCTTCTGTGGGCCCTCTTCAGAGTAGGTGGCTCATAGCTCCAGACAGTTCTTCTACTCTCTCTCCCTCTGTCTCCCTCTGTCCGTCCCCTGCTCCCTCTTGCAGACCTCCATCCTCTGCTTTTTCCATGTGCATCTTTCCCCTCAAGGCCTCCCTCATTTTGTGTAGCATCTCTCTGCACCTCTGTCCACGAGTCTGTTGCTTTGCTCCTTTTCTTTTTTGACTCTTCATCCTCTTTTAATTCATTTTCTTCTTTACCTCTTCTCCCTCCACTATCCCTCTCCTCCCCTCCTGTCCCCTCCGCTCCCCTCTCCTCCCTTCTCCTCTCCCATCCCTTTGGCTTCTGGTACATTTGGCCTTGTTTCTTTCCTGATGACCACTGGCAGGTTTTGGGTGTTTTCATTAGACCAGACTTATCTGCTGGCCCTCAGTGGGATCTTGGGAAGCCATTCGTCCATCCATCCATCCATCCGTCCGTCCATGCATGCATCCATCCATCCATCCATCCATCCATCCATCCATCCATCCATCCATCCGTGATTCAAGAATGGGAATTCAATCTGGGAACTGCCTTGGGGATGCTCAGCACCCTACCCTCCCACAGACCCATGAGTGGAGCAGCCCTAAGCCTGAGGGACCCCAGAACCAATTTCAGGGAATGGATTAGCTTTGTGGAGACAAAATTAAGTTTCAAGTGCCTGTAAAAGGAAGCTTTGGTCCTAGAGATGGAAGATACTTAGGCTAAACCAGCTGCAGACCCTGGAATCCAGTTCTGGGCTTCACTGGACGGCTTCCCTTGTATTACTGTGGGCTGGTTAGAAGGAAGCTGGAGGGGAGGTGACCCTGGTCCCTGTCGAGATCTTTGGCACCTGGGATGTTCAGCCCAGACATGCTAGTTTCGCTGGTCTGGGGTGGGCTGCACGGCCTCACCTGCTCCCCAGGTTGAGTGTTTCCATTGTGCAGCTGGGCTGTGAGCTCCTAAACCTAGATTCCAGACCAGGCTGCCCATAGAATTTTGTGAGGTGACAGAAATCTGGTGTTTGAATGGGCAAAAGTGACTGAGGAGGTAAATCTTAATGTTTATTTTATTTATTTATTTATTTATTTATTTATTTTTTGCCGGTACCAGGGATCAAACTCACAACCTCACACCTGCCAGGCAGGTGCGTAAGCCACTGAGCCAAACTCCTGGCCCTCGTTTTTTGAGACAGGGTCACACTATGTAGTTCAGGCCAGCCTTGCTCATGTTGTAGACCAAGCTGGCCTCGAACTCACAGCGCGCCTTCCGAATGCTGGGATTAAAGGCAAGCGCCACTACGCCCGGCCTGTTTATTTAATTTCAGTGACTTAAATTTAAACAACTCCCTAGAGTTACTGGCTACTGTATTGGACAGGGAAGCTCTATATTTTAAGAATGGTGTTGCAATTCTGTCTACCTCTTAAACTGACCTGGGAGTTTAGAAAAATACCAGTGTCTGAGCTCTGCACCAAATGAATTAAATGAGAAACCCTGTGATGCCTGCAGGCGTCTGTGCTTTTGGAAAATGCCCAGAGCATACATGGTGCAGTCTGGGAGAACCCATAGTTTTACAGCAGTTTGTCCTTGGGCAAAGGAACCACTCTCAGTTTTTCCATGAATTTGCTAAGGATTAAATATAAATGGTCACTTTTTTTCTTCTCTCTCTCTTTCTCTACCTCTCTCTCTCTCTCTACCTCTCTCTCTCTCTCTCTCTCTCTCTCTCTCTCTGTCTCTCTCTCTCTCTCTGTCTCTCTTTTTTTTTTGGTACCAGGGATCAAACTCATGACCTCACGCTTACCTGGCAGGCACTTGAGTCACTGAGCTAAACCCCCAGCCCTAGATGGGCACTCTTGTACTTGTTTAGCTATGTAACTATCAGTGAAATAATCACCATGAAATAATAAAAATAAATAAAGCAATAAGTACTGTATCAAATAAACTGAATAAAAAGAAATAATACATAATTATTTAATAAAGTAAAAAACTATACAAATTATAAAAATAAACTGAAGCTACACATGGTAAAATTGCTTAAGAAATGAAAAACAAAGTGATATTTGATAAAACTTGATGTGGAAAAAAACCAAAAACAAAAACCAAAAACTAAACCGAAATGAGTGTTGAGATTTTTTTTGGTGTTTACTTCTTTGTGCTTGGGATGGATTGAACCCAGATCTTTGTACTGAGCTACATTCCCAGCCCTTTTTATTTTTTATTTTGAGGCAAGGTCCTACTAATTCACTAAGGTGCCTAGGCAAGACTCTAACTTGTAATCTTCCTGCCTCAGCCTTCTGAGTGCTGAGATTTCACAGGCATGTGCCATTGCACCCAGGTGTAATGGGAAATTGTAACAGAAAATAATTGTTCCCAATGACGATAACTTTGCAAAAAGAAGATAGTTAAAAAAAAACAAAAAGGAAACAGTTTAATTGTACTATATAGAAAATGTACAAACACATCAAACTAGCTTAACTGATTTTTCTGGAAAATGTCTTCCCAGTGGAAATTAATTAATTTAGTTGTATTTTTTATTTAAGTTTTCGGTAAATGTAAACATAGAAGAAGTCAGGCACCATGATGCATGATTGTAGGAAGCTGAGGCAGGAAGATCGCAAATTTAAGCCCAGCCTGGGCAACTTAGTGACTTAGGGAGACCTTGTCTCAAAATAACAAGTTTATTTATTTATTTTGTATTTATTTATTTTTTAAAAAATAAAATTATATTTAAATAAGGACTGGGGATCTAGCTTATCTAGTGAATGCCCTGGGTTCAAAAAACAACAACAAAATAAGCATGGAAGAATAAAATCTCCGTGGGATCAAACATCCATTTGGTCAAACAGCAGAGTTAAAATGATGCTCATCTTGACCTCAGTAATTCACTAGCCTCAGGCCAATCAGAGTAGGAGGAGTGGAATCAACAGAAACATATAGAGCACCAAGGTAAATGAGAATGTTGCAAATACTGTGTGAGACACACATCAGTATTATTCCTTGTTTATCTGAAATACAAACCTAACTAAGTACTTCATATTTTATCTAGTAGTTCTACTGGCCCATCAGTGTGACTGCCTTCTTTGCTTTAATCAAATGGCATAGAAGGGATCTTGGACTTTCACCAAGAATCAGAGGCATGCAGTTGTCTTTAACGAAGCTTTCCTTGAGTTGTCCCAGTACCATTTTCCATGCAAAAGTAGGACCAGTGTAAGCACAGATTGCCTTTTAATGACTGATAGGTCTATAAAATGGGCCACTGAGGGGCCTCCGTACCTGCACACAGATACTCTCTTCCTTCCCCTTCCTCACGGTCTGTCAGTTGTGACTCCTGCACCTGACTGGAGGCCCAGAAGGCAGCTCAGGAACCTCTTCAAGTGCAGATGGTCCTTCGCCTCCTTCCTCCTTCAGCTGCTCCTCCTCCCACACCTGCATTGGGCTGGATGACTTGGTCTGGGGTGAGTGGAATTTAAGAAGAGGTAGGATCTAGTTCCAACATCTGTGTGGCCTTTGGCAGGTCATCGAAGTTCTCTGAGCCTCTGTTTCTTCTATTCTTACAGAGTATCAACTCAAGTGCAAAAGTACAGTTAGGGGACCTGCAAGGAAGGGGTGCTCTGCGTATGTTAGTGCTGCTTGGCTTATGTCTTCTACTTGACCACGCGCTTCTGCCCTCCTGCTTCCCAGGTGCTTCACATCCCAGTGCTCCAGTCCTCTCCCCTCAAGGGCTGCTCTCAGCCAGCTATAGTTTGTAAAAGGACTAAGGCATACTAATTCATAACTGGCAGCCATGGCTTAATGTTCTGCTCTTGGAACTTGGGGCATGCTGCTTTACAGTCCAGGTTCTGCTTAGACACAAAAGAGAAGTACCCAGGGCTGGCATCTGTGCACTGCAATAGGCTGTGAAGGGTATCTCCGGATGGCAGAGTAGACCTTCGTGTCCTTAGTTGGGAGGTGAGAGTGACTGAGTGCCTTTTGTGACAATGAGCTTAATGTGTTAAGGTAATGTGGGGATCTCTAGGAAGGACCTGAGCATGTGCCTAAGACTGCACATGAGATGACAGAGATGCCTTGGGGAGGGGCTTAGCCAGTTGCTGCTTGTCACTCATACCTGGAGTGTGCTGATGTGATTGATGGGTTCTGTCCTCAGAGAACCAGGTAGACTAGATGCCCAAGGCTGTCCAGGGCCTGGCTGGTGGCATGAGAATGAGGATCTGGGGCTTGCTCAGCAGTCCCACAGTCGGCACTGAGTGAGTCCCTGGCACAGTCTGTAACCAGGACCCCTGAGAACATCTAAATAAGGTAATGTGCATATGCCAAATACTTGCTCATGGCATGGAGCATTAAAGGAATTCAGGATATGGGGGCTTTTGGCAGCAGCAGAATCCACAGAGATGCACATACAGAAACCATGCAAATGCATGAACATTATCCACAAGTGTGTGGACATGTGACAGTTCTTGAATGTGCCTCAGTGTGTTGCACGCATGTTGTGCAAAAAGCTTTAAAAGTAAACACAAATAAAGTAAATATCTTTCTTAAAAAGTTATAAAGGAAAAAGTGCAGATCCTCCCACCTCCTCCCACCCATCCATTTCCTCCCTTGCATCCAGAGGGTGTCTACTGTTAACAACTTCATGCACATCTTTCTCAAACATCTCTTACACCTGTTTGTGCATTTGCTTATATAAAGATGGAATTATGCTATACATATTGGGCTGCCCGTTGTCACTTCATCAGTTTCTCTTTCCCAGGTCAATATGTCACTTGACAATTTGTCAACCTTGGTTTTCAGTGGTTGTGTGGCATTCCGATTGGGGTGCACTGTCATTTATCCCACCATACCCTATTGTCTGGTGGTCAGTTTCCCTCCAATTTCTTGCTCTCAGAAGATCATCAGTGAACACTTTTATGCAAGAGTTTTTACATTCTACTACTTTTTCTTTAGGATAAGTCCTTAGATTGAGTGATATAAACATAGACAATTTTTGTGGATTCCCCCAAATTACTTTTCAAAAATGTCCAAATTGATGTCCACCAATAATGTAAAGAAGTGCCTGCCAATTTTTATTTTTGGTAATGTGGTGATCAAAAAAAAGGTATTTTGTAATTTATGTTTCCTTGATTTACTTCTAAAGTTGACCATCTTTTCATATACTTGTTGTCTGTATGTATTTCTTGTTTTATGAGTTGCCTAAGCTTGTATTTTGAATTGTCTTTTTCTTATTAGTTCATAGTGATTTAATTTATTTAGAAATTTTTCTTTGTTCTTTTTGCTGTACCAAGGCATTAACCCAGGGACATTCTACCACTGAGCTACATCCCCAGCCCTTTTTATTTTTATTTTGAGACAAGGTCTCACTAAGTTGCCCTGGCTGGCCTTGAACTTGTGAATTTCCTGCTTCAGCCTCCTGAGTACCTGAGATTACAGATGTGCACCACCCTGTCTGGATATTTGGGATTTTTATTAGAAATATTAACCCTTGTCCGTGAGGAGGGTATTTTTCTCTGCCCATCAGTTGCTTCGTGGTAGTTTATTGTCACACGAGAATGGACACTCGCCCAGATGTGCTTATGCACAGACGTTCCAAAAGGCAGAGCTGTAGTTTGCTGTTGCTAAATTGGTCTGAAGAGGCCTGAGTCATGAATTCAGTCCCTGATTTTACCAAGCTGATTTACTGGTTTCCTTTTCTGGAATTCAGGGGAGGCTGTTTATGGAGGGAATATTTACAGTTCACTATTTCATTGTTCTCAGTAGGCGCGAAAGCATTAGCCATATCCTTATTTTCAAGGATTTTTATAACTGAATTGTGTCCTGGATTCAATCCAGGATGTCCATAGATTTCAGAGTAATTTTTCTTTGTCTTTCTATGGACTGAAGTGGAAAACTATTTAGAGTTACCCTTGGGCAGCCCCTGGGGAATCAGATGCTGGAAGGAAGGCTGCCAGAGGCCAGGCAAGCTCACGGGGTGTGGAATGTCCTGCTGTCCCTCATTTCCTACGCCTTACTGCCAGGCACACACAGCTGAGGACCCTAGGGTCTCTGCTCACAGGTATTTCCTCTCGGAGTACAGAAGGCCCCCTGGTGTGTGTGTATGACTTGGCCGACAGAGGCTCTCTTGACTTTCCTGTCTTGCCTGACTGATAAGGCAAAAGGCAGCTGAATCAGTGAATTGAGCTGTAATATAGATGGTTTAAACTGATGTGTCCTTTTCTTAGTTTCAAAGAATGAGAAACTGACATAAGGTGACCCATCTGGTACATTAAAAAAATGATTTCAAATTAAAGAGAGTTGCAAAAAAATAGAAAATCCGTATAGCTTTGCTTAGATATCATTATTGTAAACATTTCACTTTACCTGTTTATAGTTTCTTCTCTCTCCCTTTCTCCTTCTTTCCCCTTTTTTCTCTTTCTCCAATTTGAGAGTAAATTATATTAATAATTTACACCTAAAGGCTGAGGATTTAGTTCAGTGGCACAGCACCTGCTGGCAACCATGAGGTCCTGAGTTCAATTTCCAGTACCTCCCCCAAATAATAATTTACACCTAAATACTTCAGTTTACTGTCTACTCTGACCTCCACCTCCAGGGGGATTGAACCTAACGCTTTGTGCATGCTAAGGAAGCACTATATCACTGAACCGCATCCTTGATGTTTCTTAAAACAATTTTTTTGTTTTGAGAAAGGGTCTTGCTAGGTTGCCCAGCCTGGTCTTGAACTGACAATACCCCTGCCTCATCTTCTCAAGTGCTAGGATTACAGATGTGTACTGCTGCAGCCAGCCTTCGGTGCATACGTCTTTAGAATAGGGTTATTATTTACATAACCATAGTACAGTTATTAGCCTCAGTACATTTAACATGGGTAAACTTGATTTATCTAATCAACCTTTAATATTCCAATCCTGTTATGGTTTATATGTTGATGCCTCCCAAAGCCTCATGTGCTGTAGGCAGCGCTTTTGAAAGGTGATTGAATCATGGGAGTGCTATAGCTAAATGTGATTTTAAGAGGCTGGAAGAAGTGGGCCACTGGGGGTGTGACCTAGAAGGCATACCTCCCTCCCTGGTTTCTCTTTTCTTTCTCTGCTGGACCGCTATGACTTTGGCAGCTTTTCTCTGTAGCAGTCCCTTTCTCTATGCCGCTTCTGTCTAGAAGACAGAAGACTATGAACTCTAATTTTGAGCCCAAATAAACCTTTATTCCTTAAAGTTGTGGGTGTCAGGTATTTGTTCCCGCAATGAGAAACTGACTAACATGGATTTTGGTACAAAAGAAGTAGGGTCCTTGCTGTGTTGCTACCTGGCCATATGGTTCAGAAACCTTTGGGATTGTTTCAAGGGAAGAAGTTGCAAAGGTTTGAAGATGTGGGCTGGGGAAGTCCTAGAATGCTGTAAGCCAACTTCGATGGTAGATTTTGGTCAGTGCTCCGGTTACCAGAATGCTGACAGCAATGCAGATGGTAGACGGGCTCAGGAGATTTCAATTGCGAACGAGAACTCCATTGGCAGCTGGACTCCAGGCCATGTGTGTTATGCTGTGGTAGGAACTTTGTCTACATTTTGCTCATGTCTTAAGACTTTGTGGGAAACCGAGATTCAGGGCAGCAGACTAATTAATTTGGCAGAGGAAATTTCCAGGCAGTCTAATGTCAAAGCCATGTGTCTTAGTTACTTTTCCGCTTGTTGTTGAGACAGAATACCTGACGCCCAAAATTAGGAAAGGAAAGGTTTATTCTTACAGTTTCTTGGGAGTTTCAGTCCATAAAGTTGGCTCCAAGGCGGCATGGGGTGATGGGACTACCATTCATGGTGGCTGCAAGCTGCAAGGCGCATTGGCGAGAGAGAGAAGAGAGAGAGGAAGCAAACAAGAGGAAGACCCGCCTTCCCTTACACTGTATCTCAGCTCCACCCCTGGGCGGGTGTAGCAGTCATGTCATTAATCCTGGCGCTAGATAACAAACTGACCACAAGCATCAGACTCAGCCCCATCAAAAGTACATGAGGACTTGGGGGTACAAAGCATATTACCTGATACACCATGGCATGAGTACTGGTGTCATCTTCCAGCCATGCCTATTGTGACAAATTGGAGGAAGGTTCCTGTGGGTGTGATCTGGTGTCTTAGTTAATTTTCTCATTACTGAGACAAAACACCTGACACCAAGAGTTAAAGGGGGAAGGGTCTAGTTTGTTACAGTTTGTAGAGTTTTATGTCCATAATGGATTGGCACCAAAGCAGGTTGGCACATGGCAGAGGTGCCACAGTTAATGGTGGTAGAAGACAGTGAAAATAACAAGAGAGGGACCCGTTTATGGTGGCCAGAAAGTAGCAGATCAACAAGGGGGGCTTAACAGTGTCTTTCTGCTCCTTATATCTTATCCAAACTGCTGGGATTAGAGTGTGCTAAAACAATCAGTGGGCTGATTTAGTAATCACACACCCTTAATCCTAGCATCAAACACTAGATTCAGCCACCTCTAAAAAAGCTGTATGGGTGCATGAGGCTTTCAGGTGACATCTAGACACAAACCGTAATACTTGGTAAGGTGTATTTCCCTGGCCGAGTCCTCCTGTCTCTCTCTGCTTACTGGGTGCTGTGAAGTGATCAGCTTTCCTCTGCAGGAGGCCTTTCCCCCTGCTGCTTCTGCCCTGAAGTCAGCCTATTACGAGCTGCACCCTCTAAAGCACATGAGCCCAAAGTAAACCTCTCTTCCTTTAAGTTGAGGGTGTCAGATATTTTGTCCCAGTGATAGAAAAGTGACTAAGCCAGTTGTCAACTGAGCAAAAAAAAATTTTTAAAAAACATTTCCTCTCCTCCTTTCCCTGGAGAACAGGATCCAATCCAGTACTCTATATTGAATATCATATGTCCATAGATTTTTTCATCTGAAAATTTCCCACCATCTTTGTTTTTTTATGACAGTCTACATGATTGAACAATGTAATATCCCTACTCTTTTTTTAACGATAGAATGTTCCTCATTTGGAGCTTGTCTGATATTTTCTCATGATTAGATTTGTGGTTACTGTTGGCTATTGCTTCCTGGTCAGAATGCTGCCTGAGATATGTGTCCATCTCAGAGTCTCAAGGCATCTGATGTACCTCCTTTGGGGTTGTTAATTTTAATCATCTGGTCAAGGTGTGGTGTGATTTTTTTCAACTGAACATTTACTGTTTGTTCTTCCCCTTGAAGTCTAAGAAATATCTTAAGACCAGGCAAATAGCCTGATCCTCAACAAAATGTCCCTCCGTATTCAGAATCTATGGATGGTTCTTGCCCTATCCAGCCTGTGTCATAACAGTTGTGAGCTGATTTCCTAGCATCAGAACTCCTTCCGCCTGTGCCAGGCTGGGCTGAGTGGTTTCCTGCCCACGTTGTCATCATCACAATGGAGCTGGTGTAACCCCATGTCCTTGCATTCATCCCTACACTGCGGCCATAGTGGACTCTGGCCACCCAACCCTCTCCTCGAGCTCACCCCTGTTGGAAGACCACTGGGTCACCAAGTTAAGTGTCTCATGTCTTCTGTCTATGAAGGATGGCTCTGGGGAGAGATAGAAGCCTGTTCTGGGGTGCATTATTTTATCAAGAAGTCTTTCCTTCTTCTGGGGCAGTGTTTCTCCCTGAAATTTTGAGATTCTTATTTCTGTTTTATTATTAGGAATGACCAAAAATGAATCTGATCTCTTACACGTGATAGCACTGAAGTCATAAGTCAACATGATCTTCAAAGTCATTTGATGAGGTGATAGTGTGTAAAGGAAGACAGAAAGAGGGGGAGTAGGATGGGGAGGAATGGAACCAGCCTTTACCAAGCCCTGTCTGTGCTGTCCCACTCATGTGCCGTGTTAGGTCCGTGAACTGAAATTTTGCCAGGACCCTCTAAAGTATGCATGATTCCCTTGAGGGTGCTAGGAAGGTGGTCCTGGGACATACAACAGTGCCTGGCCTGTGGTAAGCGCTAACTACATGTTTCCCGAGTGAGAAAGTCTGAGGAAGGTCTTGTAACTTGTGCCCAGCTACATAGTTATCATGTGATACAGCTAGGTGTCCAATCCAGGTAGGGTGACTTGACAGCTCCTATTCTTAATCACTGAGTGATGAATGTTGGGTTTATTCTTGAGAGGTAGTTGAGAAAGAGCATTTTAAAGGTGTTGCCATAGATTGAAAGGTACATCTTGAGAACACTGGGCTTGTCTGTGTTACTTTGTAGGTTTGGCCACCTGGAATGACCCTGCCAGACTTCTTGGGCTATTTTCCTTTGAGATACTATGGGGGAGGTGGCTTTGCCAGTCTAATCTGAACCCACTTTTCCCAACTCTCTACTCCAGCTGGCTGCCACACCATTCTTCAGTCCACAGCAGCAGCACTGGCATGGTCCAGGCCCCAGGTAATGCAGGGGGCCTCCTACCCCTGCAGGTGCAGAGCCCGCTTTCAGTGGGAAGTCGGCTCCGTTAGGAGTCCTCAGCCATCTCCCCAGGGTTGCCTCTGTTTGTCCCACTGGCTTCTCTGGACTCTCAACCAGCTGCTATGCTGCCAGGTTAACACCCCACATAGAATGCGTCTGTTACATTTCTCCTCCTCTCGTAGGGCCCAGACTTCAAGACTACCTCTGAAAACTTCAAATACTAACCCTGTATAGTGTAGACTGCCAGACCTTTCAACTCGTTTTCCTGTGAGAGTTTAACCCCTCTAAAAGGAACCATGAATGAGATTTTAAAAAATTGCTTTTTTGAAACAGGGTCTTGCTAAATTGCTAAGTTGCCTAGGCTGGGCTTGAATTTTTTTTTTTTTTTTTTTTTTTGTGGCACCGGGATTGAACTCACAACCTCGTGCCTGCCAGGGCAGGCGCTTAAGGCACTGAGCCAAACTCCCGGCCCTGGTTTTTTGAGGCAGGGTCGCACTATGTAGCTCAGGCCGGCCTTGCGCTCGCTGGGCTTGAATTTGTAATCTTTCTTCCCCAGCTTTCCAAAGTGCCAGAATTACAGGGTGTATCACCATAGCTGGCTTCAGTGAGCTTTTTAAATATTTTTAAAATGCCCACTTATTCCTAATCTTCCCAACAAAGAATTAGTTGGCTTGTATTTTAAGATGTAGGTTTTATTATTAGCTAGGTGATACCAGATGGGAGCTTCTGGGAGCTTTCTCTTCAGGTCTTAGTGTCCTGAACAAAGAATTAGAAATATCACGCAGAAAAGGCAGTGAGGGTATAGATTTATTGAAGGCAAAAAACAAAATACACTCTACAGAGCAAGAGCAGGCATCAAGGATAAAGGGAAAGGGGACTTTGGAATCCAAAACACCTGGATTAGCCTCTGCCTCATGTAAATATGGCATTGGGACAGTGGCCCATCAAAAACTCACTTGGCCTCACACTAGATGTTTCTTACTGAAAAATTCATGTGTCTTCTTGCCAGACGTAAAGGAAGGGCTGAAAATAGTGTCTGTTGACTGACCATGCCCATATGTAAATGAAAGATTGGGAAAGCGTCTTCTGACTGGTCCCGAGAACAGCTCCAGATTCAAATGAAGGACTGAGAATATTGCTTTCTAATTAGTCCAGGGGCCAGTGCTCAAGAGCCGGAAGCCTAGCATCATTTTGAGTCCAGCATTCTGCACTTACCTTCTCTTTTTAGGGAACATCTTGCTCAGTGGGTTAGCCATGGGTTTTTTATGACCCTTGATACATTCTGCCTTGTTGGTTGTCCGGTTTGTCCCAGCTCTAATCTCCTAGCTCCCAGGTGTGGTGAGGTCAGTAGATCGGGACACGACTACCATGGAAAAGACAGTGTTACTACAGTTCCCAAGAGGAGGAGACGTGCTAATAATTTAGTAAAAAAGCAAATCCACTAAGCTCCCCTTCCTATAGATTAAGCAAAACAAGGACCTTTTTATTTCTTTTTTGATGCTTTCACGGGGCTCTGAGGTGCCCCCTGAGGTTCAGCATGGAGTTCAGACCAAAGCCTTCCACACTTTGTTGTTTGTGTGAAAACAGACAAGAGAAGCATCTTTTCAAGTCTCCGCTTCATTGACCACATGGTGGACTGAACTAATAATGCTACTTATCCATAGGACTGGTATCTGCTGGAACGCTTAGTGTCCGTAAAGTGCTGGGCACTGTATTGAATATGTAACCATTTTAGTAGGAGATCAGCTATTAGAATAGAAGTTCCATGAGGT
This sequence comes from Dasyprocta punctata, assembly GCA_004363535.1. Taxonomy (NCBI): domain Eukaryota; kingdom Metazoa; phylum Chordata; class Mammalia; order Rodentia; family Dasyproctidae; genus Dasyprocta; species Dasyprocta punctata. The sequence continues at coordinate 30,466 of RJWM01023144.1, forward strand.
CAGGGGCTGTTTTGTTGTGCTAAATGATTATTTGCCAAATGAGTAAATATTAAGATTATTAATAGCTTTATTTTATGGTTTGCATTTCATTTTTGATTTGGTAAAGTCTTTAGGGAATTAGGAAAACTAATTATATTTTTAAAAAGCAGTGAAAATTCTTCTTGTCATCTTTGTCCACCATCAACTCAGTTCATGGGTTATCTTGTGATATATGTCTACAGTGTGTCATGACAAAATCAGGATAGCTAACATTGACATCTCCTTAAACATCAACATGTAATGACTTGATTAACATGTAATAATTTTACATATACAGTGTGTTCTGATGGAATCAGAGTAATTAGCATTTCCATCTCCTAATAATTACTTTGCTGTGTTTGAAGCCTTCAAGCTCCTCTCTTTCAGTTATTCATAAAATGTATGATAGGTTATTGCCCGTTTCCCCACTGTGCTGTGGAATGCAAGAATTTATTCCCCCTACCCAACAATGTTTGGGTACCAGTTATCGAAACCTACCAGTGCCCTCTGTCTCCCCAACACTTCTCAGCCTCTAGGAATCACTATTATAACTTCCCATCAACATTTTTAAAAACATTCACATGAAAGAGCACATGCAGAATTTGTCTGTGTCTGACATAATGTCTTCTATTTCCATGCATTTTGCTGCAAATGATAGGATATTATTCTTTTATGGCAGAATAATTTTTCACTGTGCATATGTGCCACATTTCTTTATCCATTCATCCATGGATGAGCGCCTAGGTTGATTTCATATCTTAACTATTGTGAATAGTGCAGCGATAAACGTGGGTGTGCAGGTGACCCTTGAGAGGCCAATAGTATTTCCTTCAGGTATGTACCTTGAAATGGGATACTTAGATCATAGAGTATAGATCTATGTTTAGTTTCTTGAGGAACCTCTGTACTGTTCTCCATAGTGGCTATACTAATTTATATCCCTTAATCGCCAATAGAGATTCTGCCTTTCTTCTTTTTCATGCAGTGGGTAGCATATTATTACTTTTGTCATTTGTATTTTCACCTAACAATGTGTCTTGAAGCTTTTTCATGATGAACTGTCCTATTATTTTTATCTGTGTGTAGCACTGTGTTGTATCAGTGTGCTATACATGCGTTGCATGATGAACATTTGGGGTTTCTCTTGTATTTATTCTTAGAAACAATATAATAAGCCCTAATGTTTTAAATAAATTTATCTGGCTGCCTTAATTCCTACCCTCCCACATCCTGTTTAATGCTGACGTTTGGAGACCATCTTATTTCTCCTCCATCCTGAGAGGTCAGTAGCACTATTGGATGATAAATTTGAGAACTGGTTCTTTTTTCATGGGGGAAAACTGTGTGCCCTCTGGATACTAAGCTGCTCTCCCTCCTCCACTCTTGATTCCTGGCTTTTTCAGCCCCACACTTTTCTTGCTCCCACATTCCAGGGGCGCCAGAACACAGCAGAGCCAAGATAGATGCCCAGGTCGCAGAGGAGGCTGCGAGGGCCAGCAGCATTTTTGTACCCGTAGGCTGCAGTGGGAGAGGTCAGGCCCACAGGCTCCTTCTCACTAGCAGAGCTCTGCACAGACTCTGTGCTGGCTTTTAGGTTCTTCTTTGTCTCATTGAACTCCCACTGAGTCCAGTTTGGTGCCTGCTGAGTCTCTGATCTGGACTCACTGAACACGCGACATTTCTGATGTGCAGAAGGTCCTGGGCTGAAAGCCTATGCCTCAGTCTTCGTCTCCAGACAGAATAGGTCAGGGTCAGGGCCCGTTAGATCTGAGACCCACTGAATAAGCCACTGAGGGCTTTATTCTCTACATTTGGTGAGGTCAACAGATGAACAAAGCGTGGTCTTCAAGTACCCCATGCCCAATCCCTGAACCCTTTCATCTTCCCCGAGAGGCACTCTTCTGTGCTCCCAGCCTCTCCTCTGTGAGCAGAGTTTGCTCCATGCTCACTGGGCGGGGGCTCTGTGTCTCCCTGACTGGGCTTTGGGACAGGCAGAGGGCAGCCTTTCCTCCTGGGGGAGTGGGGGCTGCTGCAGTCACTTGGTGTGCTGAGGGACTGGTCACAGGATCTGGGCAGGGGTGGTGTTGGAGGGTGTGTTTCACGGCCCAAAACAAGGTCTCAGGGAGGAAATAAAAAGGGTCAATCCTGACCTGGTC
>RJWM01023145.1:0-11146 GCA_004363535.1 Dasyprocta punctata
CCCCCCTGTCAGCAGCCTGCTGTCTCAGAGGTCTGGCTAAATTGATAGCAACCAAGGAATATCAGCCAACTTTTGTTTTGTAGATTCGGCCAGGCCTCTGGTCAGCAACCCAAGCATCACTTTACAACGGGCAATGTAGCAAGTATGGGGGATTCTCTTCTGTCTTGTCTTCTATTATTAATAAAATAAAAAAAAAAACAATAAAAAACAAAACAATAAAATGGAATAAAACATTGGATTTCATAAACAAGACAGAAGGAAATCCATCCTCACAGTTGCTGTAATGTATATTGTTGGCCTCCAAATAGATGCTCAGACTACCAGCTTAGGCCTGCAAAGTCAATCAAACAATACAAGCATTACATTATTTTTTTTTTACTTCAGTTGCTGTCATCTCAGCCTGAGTTCCTTTGAATCAGCCGGTTGCTTGGGGTATGTATGTGACATTGCTCTTCTGGTTTCCCAGCCTGAGTACCAGCTGGCTCATGGGAAGGCATGGGTTGGCTTCTTGATTCTCCTTCTGACCTTCATGGCTGCCTCTGGCTCACAGGAAGGTGTGGATTGGTTTCTTGATTCTCCTCCCTGCCCGCATGGCTGCCGCTGATTCACAGGAAGGCACAGGTTCTAGAACTATTTTCTGAATGCCAGCCACATATTTCCACTTGTGCATAGTATATTTTTACTGAGACACACATGTGCCTCATATGTAATATGTCTTTATGTCCCCCTTCCCTCTAAAAAACAACCCCTTTCTTCTTTTCCAGTTCTGGATCACATTTAATGGTCCTGGTTCCCTAAAGTAGAACTTCCAGAAGTATGTTGTTCTCCCCTCCTTCTCTAAGCCACACTTAACCGTTCTCAAATCGGTTACTGAATCCTGTTGATTCTACCTCAAATTGTCATGTTTCAGATCTCATGCTTTTGGCCTCTTTGAACATTTTAACCATTCTCTAAACACAGTGTTATCTCATAACTCTGCTTTTGCAAATATTGTTTTCTCTCCTTGGACTAGTCTCCCTCTCCTTTCCCTGGTAAGCCCCCATTCATTCTTAAAGGACATGGTCATTCATTATTAGCCATCCCTCATTCCCACAGGACAGCTAGTAGTTCTTTCTTTATATACTTACCACATAACCATCAGCTTAGTTTCCTCTTTTCCTTACTAAACTATGAGCTCCTTGAAGACAGGGACTGCCTTTTGATCATCATTAAAATACCAGCACATCATAGTGTATTGAACAGTTACTGCAAGAATGAATGATGTAATTTAAAAATTCAATTTATCGATTTTTCCTTTGATGAATCATGCTTTGTTCTCAAGTCTGATGACTATTTGCAAGGTACCAGATACACAATGTTTCTCCTATTTTTATAAAACACTTGTAGTTTTACATATGCATTAAGTTCATGATGCATTTTGTGTGTTTTTGAGACTTAGGTGAAGGTTCTTTTTAAGGCCTATGATTATCCAATTGTTAAGCACAATTTGTTGAAAAGGCTATCTTTCTTTTACTGAATTTCTTTTGCAACTTAGAAATAAGTTGGTATGACTGTTAATACTGATATGTGAGCTTCATTGGTTTAAAAAACACTTAAAACATTGGTAAACAGCCTCCTGGTTCTGTCTGGGTGGGTCATGGATTTGTGACCTTGGATGCTATATATTCTCTCTCTATTCTTCTTTGCCACTGTTCCCCTACCCTGCTTCCTGGCCACCATTCACTAAGCAGCTTTGGTCCACATGTATTGAATCTCCTGAAACTCTGAGTTAATTTCAAGCTTCTCTCCTTTAAGTTGTGGTGAATAGGTATCACAAATCCACAAGACCCCACCATTTCAGGCTCCAAGGTGTAAAAGTATAAATCTTTCTCATTTGAGAAGAGAGTCCCTGGGATTCCTGCTCAAGAAGGGCCTTCTAGGGAATATGTTACCTGAGATTCATCTAATTGTACTTAACCACCCTGTCACTCAAAGTCTTGCTGTAACTATGGTCCAGTGGTGCCTGGCTAACACTTGAACTGCCAGCTGACCTTGTCATTGTCCACATGATGCTGTTTTTACTGGCATGAAGAATGCAAGAATTTTAGAATCAGGAAGGCTTCCAACCAGATTTCAAAGCAGGTCTGGGAGGCCAGGCAAGAAGCTCCTGAAAGGGCAGGGTATAAAGCAATGAGAATGAAGCCAAAGATACAGTGGAGACCCCAGGAAGTCAGAGATGCCAGAAATGTGGAATCTCTGTGTAGGGAAGCTGCAGGTCATAAGTGGAACCAGCCGGAGTGAAATTGTATGGGTTGAAACCAGGAAGGCCCATAGGGGTGGGGTTGCACAAGCCCTCTAGAATTCACATCTCACTACCATATACCCTAGATTCCAAACATGAATCTATAGGGCTTAATGTTTGCCCTGCTGATTTTCAGACTTGCTTGGGTCTGATTCTTTTCTATTCCTTGAATATTCCCTTTTACAATGGGAATATTTACCCTGTGCCATTGTAATTTGGAATTATATAACTTTTTAAAACTTTTACCAATGTTGATAGCTAAGAGTTTGTCTTGTGACTCAGAAGAGACTTCAATTTGGATTTTTTAAAAAATTCTGGAATGGTAGAGACTTTGAGAGAATGGATTATTGTGTTTCTGATTGTATATGGGATAGCTGCACTACATTAAGCAGAACTATGAACTTGTTATTGGCTTTCTTTCAAGGGTAAGTATGTTTTAAGGTGATATGTTTGAGTGTAACATTGACAAGGAGTAGTATAACTGTGTAGGTCTATTTGTACATTTTCTATTCTGTGTCACTCACCAATATGTACAACCCTCTACTAATACTACCCGCTCTTGATTACCATCGTTATAAAAATTGGCTAGATTGAGTCCTCCCCCTTTATTCTCCTTTTCCAAAATTACTTTAGTTATCCTAGATCATCTGCCTTTTTAGAACAATTGTTCATGTCTGTACCTACAAAAACATTGATGAAATTTGGATTGTTTTAAATATGTAGGAGAATTTAGGGGGAATTATATCTTTACAATATTGAGTCGCCTAATCCATGAATACATCCATTTATTTATGTCATATTTTATTTTATTCATGAGTAATGTATAATTTTCAGCATACAGACCTTATACATGTTCTGTCACACTTATATCTGAGTATTTCATTTTCTTTACAGCAATTGTAAATGGTATAGCTGTTGTTAGTATATAGAAATGTGATTGTTTTTGTCTGTTCATCTTGTATACTTCTACCTTACTAAACTTGGTAGTTGTAGCAGTTTCTGTTGTTTATTTATTTTTGTTTCAGACCTTGGGATTTTTGACATATGTCATCCACAAGGAGGGACAGTTTTATTTTATTTCCAATTTGAATACATTTGGTTGCTTTTACTTATCTTACTGTTCTGACTATAAATTCCAGTATTATGTTGAATAGGAAATGTGAAGAGTGGATATTCATCCTTTGCTTCCAGTCTTACTGGAAAAGCAGTCTTTGATTAAGTATCATGTTAGCAGTAGGATTTGTGTGGGGAAAGTTGGGACTGGTGACTGAATTTAGGGCCTTCACACTGAGCTATATCCACAGGCTTTTAATTTTTTTTTTTTTGAGGCAGGTTCTTGCTAAGTCCCTAAATTGTTCAGGTTGGACTCAAATTTGTGATCCTTCTGCTTCAGCCTCCAAAACTGCTGGGATTACAGGTGTGGACCATTATGCCTGGCTAGCAGTAGGGTTTTTATAGATATTCTTTATCATATGAGGAGGCTTCACTTTATTCTATATCTGCTGAGAGTTGTATGAATGAATGTTGGATTTTATCAAATGTTTTTTATATGTAATTAGAATAAATCTCATGAATTTTGTTTTTTAGCTTATTTATACTATATGTCATATTGATTATTTTTCAAACCTTGTACCAGTTTAGCATCATAGAAATAAGGTCTACTTGACTGCATTATGTAAGTCTTTTTGTTTATCAAAGAGTTATATTCTCTAATGTTTTCCTGGGGATTTTTCTAGTCTTATTTAGGTTATGTAGATTTTTGGGGGAAGCAGGGATGCAGCTTTCACCTGATTTTCACATCAGGGTAATATCATCTTCATAAAATGAATTGAGCACAGTTCTCATCATTTTCTGGATGATGTAATGTAGAATTTTTGCCAATTCTTCAAACACTTCTTTACGTTTCTTTTCTTTTTTTTCCCCGGCACCGGGAATCGAACTCGCAACCTCGCTCCTGCCAGGGCAGGCGCTTAAGCCACTGAACCAAACTCCCGGCCCTGGTTTTTTTGCGGCAGGGTCACACTATGTAGCTCAGGCCGGCCTTGCGTTCGCGTTGTAGCCCAAGCCGGCCTCAAACTCACAACGCTCCTCCTACCTCAACCTCCCAAGTGCTGGGATTAAAGGCGTGTGCCACCATGCCTGGCTCGCTTTATGTTTCATTTTTAATTGACATGATAATTATTTGTTTCAAGCACATATTCTGATATTCTTATTTTTTAATTTTTTTATTGTTTGTATATTTTTGCAATACATAATAATTACATTCATTTCTTGGAATTGGTACATACACATATTGCAGCTGGATCATTTTTACTTCTTTTTCATCTGCCCTCTCCTCTCTCCACTTTCCCAGATACCCTTTCCATCCCCACAAAGCTTACCTCAGTGTTTCATACCATCAGTCTTTATTTTGCTGTTTGACTTATTTATATTTTGGGTTTCTGAGATAAGAGAAGCCAAGCAATATTTATCCTGCAGCATATAACAATCAATATATTTGGTTTATAGTGTAACTTTTAGTTTAAATTCTCCAGGAATACCATGTGGGCCTATGAATTTCTTTTATGTGTTTTTAATTTCTTAATCACTCTCCTTAATAATTATAGGACTATTCAAATGACTTCTTTCATATTGCATGAGTTATAGTAGTTTGTTGTAATTCAAGGAAGAGTTCCATCTCATCTGAATTATCATATTTATGTGTATGAATTTGTTTATAGTATCCTTTATTGTCTATTTTATATCTTCATAGTCTTCAGTGATAGACTTTGTATCATTCCTGATTTATAATTTGTATGTTTGTATGTTTTTATTGTCAGTCTTGGTAGAGATTTGTCAAGTTTATTGACATTTTTCTTCAAAGAATCAGCTTTTTTCTACTGATTTTCTGTAATATTTTGTTTTAGTTTTATTGATATTCGATGTCATGTTTATTGTTTCCTTTCTTCCACTTTATTTGGGTTTCTTTTGCTCTTCTTTTCCTAATTTCTTGAGATGGGGACTTAGGTAATTTATTTGAGCCTTTTCCTTCTTTCAGATATAAGAATTTAGTCCTGTGAGTTTCTCTCATGTCACTGATTTAGCTGTATCTCACATATTTTAATATACTTATTTTAATTTTCATGTAGTTAATGTAACTTCTGATTACTCTGGAGAGTTTCTTTCTGACCTGTAGATTACTTGGATACATGTTGTATAGTTTCCACATTTTTTTTTGTATTACTCATTTCTAGTTTGAATTCATTGTGGCAGGATAATATATAGTAAATGTTTTCGGTTGTTTTTTAATAGATCTTGGGGTTGTTTTATGGCTCAGAATATGGTCTCTTGGTATATATTTCATGAGCACTTGAAAATAATATATTCTTCTACTGTCTTTTGTTCTATAAATGTCCATTAAATCTTAATGGTAAATGATATTGTGGAATTCAGTCTCCTTACATATTTTCTAATTATTCTATCAGTTATCAAGAGAGGAGCATTGAAGTCTTCAAGTACTGTATAATTCTGGGTTTTTCTGTTTAACCTTTCTGTTCTATATGGATTTGTTCACACATTTTCCAGTTCATTTGTTTAATGAATACACATTTAGAATTTTTATCCTTTCTTTGTAGACTGACCTATTTTTTTCACTGCACAATATTTCTTCCTTTATATAGTAATTTTCTTTGCTTTGAAGCTTACTTTATTAGCTGTGAATATAGCCATTTTGTCTCTCTTTTTGTTATGGCTTATATTTGGATGTCTCCCCAAAGCCTCATGTGGTCCTAAGTAGGACTTTTCAGAGGTGGCTGGATGTAAAGTGTGTGATGCCAGAATTGATTTATGGTGCAGTGCTAGGATCAAGGGCAATAGGATTAAGGGTGTAAATGCTAGCTTCCCTAAGTAGCCTGGATAAGATGTAAGGGATATAAAGAGCTGTGGTTGACTCTTGCTTGCTTTATTTTTTCTACATTATGCCTTCCATGAACTGTTTCTCCTCTGTGATGCCTGTCTGCCATCCACCATGCCTTGGACCCAATCACTTATGTACTGAAACCTCTAAAATATGTAAGCTAAATAAATCTTTCCTGTTTTAACTTTGAGTGTCAGATATTTTGTCTCAGCAATGAGAGAAAAGAAACTAAGATACTTTTGATCTGAATTTAAATGGTATATTTTACATTCTTTTACATTTAACATGGCTGAATTGTTTTATTTGAAGTGACTGTTGACAGTATATACTTGGTCATGTATTTTTATGCATTCTGTCAACCTCTCACTTACTTTGTGTATTCACTATTTGCATTTAGCATGATTATTACTAGGTTAAGACTTAATTTTACTATTTTATTTCCATTTTTCCTATTTTTTTATTTCTGCATTTTCTTTTCTTCCTGAGTTACTGTGGGTTTCTTTAACAATGATTAACATTCCAGCTTTATTTATCTCTAATGTTTTAAATGTTTCTCTTCATATTAATTTTAGTGGCTACCATAGGTATTACAATATATATGTGTCATTTATTAATATTTTTGTTTTCTTATCGGTTTGAGTGAAATTTAGAAATCTCACCTCCTTTTATATCTCTTTGTGTTCCCTTATTTAAAATAAAATTATCTTAAGTATTTTCTTTAAATACATTTGAAGTCACATCAGACATGTTATAATTTTTTATTTAAAAAAACCCAGAATTTCAAAACAAGATAACAGGAGAGTAACAATAATACACCCTTAATCAAACATTCTTTATAAAACTAAAGAAGAGTAGGAAGTCTATTGATTTTGTCTATCTTTCTATCTATCTTTTTTGCCACATTGTTTCTTCACTACTATTATTCCAGCATTCCTTCATCAATTCCTTTTCATTAAGAAAACTTTTTAGCCATTCTTTTAGAACAGATCTGCCAGAAATGATTTCTCTTACATTTCCCTCATCTAAGATTACTTTTGGGCAAATTTGAAGAGTTTTCACACTTTAATTGTTCAAGTACATTTTTAGCATTGCTGTCTTTCTCCTGTCCTTTTAGTACTAGATACAGTATACCCTTGACTTATGAACTCAATGTGTTCACAAAGGCTGGTCATAACTCAAGTTGGTTGTAAGTCAAGACTATTTTTTCCATAAGAAATAATGTAAATATCCATAATACATTCTGAAACTCCAAAAGACTATCCCTTAATTAACCTTTTCATAATAAGAAGGATAATACAATGTGCATAATTTACCAAAAACACCAATAATTTTCCTAATGTATTCATCAAAAAGTTATAAAATGTGCCTAGTTTACCAAAAACAACAATTTCATACTGTACTCACCATCCAAGTTAATATCTTCAGCTTGCAGGAAGGGAGGATGAAATGAAAGGTGGTTATTGTTTGGAAGATGGTTGTTGTTTAGTCCTCTTCCATAAGAACATGAGGAATCTGGCTCTCTGGTGCCTTTTTTCTCCTCAAGAGAGTCTGTAGACCAGCAGGACCTGCTCCTGGCTCACTAAGTCTCAGCTTTTTCAGAACTATAAACTAGTCAAAGGTTGTCTGTTTCTGTCTTTTTTTTTTTGAACAAGACATTTATTCTAAAAACACAAGCAATGTTTAAAGATATGATATTTTTATACAAAGAATATGCAAACCAGAATGATGAGAAACATAAGTTACAGACTAGCCATAATATTTCTGGTTCTTTAAGAAAAAATATATTTATATAGTGTCTAAATTGAGACAAAGGAAGTCTAAGAGGGTGTTATGGATTAAAAAACTCATGGTCAAATTAATTCAGCTGGTGTTGAGTAAAGATGGCCTACCTGAAGAAAGTTATCAGCATAAATAGAGATGTGGAGAAGCAGAACAAGGCATTGTGGGTTCTTTCAAGAGTTGCTGTTCAAGCCGCTGGTTCTCCTGGAGGTTCTTGTCATGCTGGCTTCCCCACTATGGATTCGGCCATTATCATCAGAGGAGCCTTGGACCTCATCAATGAGAGTGGCTGTGGTTCACCTTGGGGGAGCTCTGCTCCTCACATTGTGCATCGCTTCCTGGCTCCGGAGGGGAAGCTGTGTGCTGGAGAAGCTTGTCACACTGGGCTTCCTGACATGTGTTTGACTGTTCTCATCGTCGGAGGAGCGCAGGACCTCGTTGCCGCTGGGGATGGCTGTGGAACTCTTCAGGGCAGCCCCACTTCTTCTTTTGAGTGTGACTTCTCGGCTCCTGTGTAGAACCCTCAACCCACTGCACAGCTCCTTCACCCCACTGACATAGACTTTCTAGTCCCACCACTGAGCTTTGGCCTTCCCAGCACAGAACCGTAAAATAGACTGAGTCCTTATTGTGGGCTCTTAGATTTGCAATTGGATTTGTGAAAGGCATTGTCATGAGTTTTGGGTCTTTAGCTGAACTCTTGCAAGACATTGCTGTGGGATTTAGGCCCTCGGCTAAATATCCTGGGTGTTCGTGTTGTGGACAGATTTTCCTTCACTTTCTTGTGTTTAACTCTGGGTGACTATTATAAAACAGTATTACAAATCCTGTGTCTTTTACACAGTTGTTCTCCCTATAACCCCTGACTACAACAGAGGGAATAACAAAAACAACAAAAACAAAAAACCCAACCAAACTTTAACTGCTCTGTTTGAGATTGTTTGTGAAAGCTTTTAAAAACTGAAAGTGTAAGTAAAAGCCTCTTTTAGTACTTCCTCAAAAGATCATCCTAGAATTTGCTAAAGTTGGCTCCCTTATAGGGGTCATATTTTCATATGGATGAACTCTTCCTGAAGTTAATGTATTTGACATGAACAAGTTTTTGTTTTCATGCCAGGCATTTGTGTCTTTGCTTTGCATAATAAGCAACAAGACAAAGCTCACCATTCTGGACTGTTTCCCAATATTTCTGATTTAGGTATGGTACCAAGAATTTTATTTCATGGTTTGGAGACTTGCCCTGTAAAGTTCTTTTTAAAAGAACACATCAGTTTTCCTGAAAAACTATTGTTTCTTTTATGATAAAAATTTTAGTATATATTTCTTTGGATATCACAAAGTCTATCCTGTTATCACTTGAGTTGAAAAGGGAGACATTTTCATAAGCAGTCAATCTTAAAACTTTCATAACTTAGTATCTTTTTTTATTTAAGGAAAAAAAAGACACATATAAGAGAGACAAAAAGCAAAAGAGACAAACAAACGACTAGAGCAAATGCACAACAGTAACATTATAGGTTTACAAAACAGGATTATAGAAACTTGACAATGGTTGCAATATTACATATCGTTGCCTTCAAAATGGTTGTGTACATTGACAGATATAGACATGTAAAATTGATCTAATCATATGAATATTAACCGTTCTTTCACAATAACTAATACATTCAGCAGTATGTTTGTTTTCCTTATTTTACATATACATATAAACAGATTTATATCTTTTTCCTTTTCCCTTCCCTCTTTCCCCCTTTTCCCTTCCCAATTACTTTTGCTCTTTGAGCAGTTTTTATCCGTACATAGTATTCATTGTAGATTTTGGATCATATATACTTTTTCAGTTTCTTACACTAGGGAGACAGTACAGTATTTACACATGTGGGTTTGATTTATCTCACTTATGAGTATGGTCTCAAGTCATGTTCATTTACTTATAAAAGTTGCAATGCTATCTTCCTTGATATCTGACTAGTACTCCATTGTATAAAAATACCACATCTTTTTTATTCATTCCATAATTCATGGGCACTTGTGTTATTTCCAAGATCTGGCTATTACAAATTCGGTTGCTATAAACATGGGTACACAAATATCATTGTAGTATGATGTTTTCAATTTTTCTGGGAAAATGCTCAGAAGTGGGATAGCTGGGTTGAATGGGATTTGTAATCCTAGCTTCTTGAGGAATGTCCACACTGACTTCCAGAGTGGTTGCACCAGTCTACACTCCCACCAACAATGGAGAAGAGTTCCTTTTTCCACACAGCCCCTCCAGCATTTGTTATTGGTTGATTTTTTTAATCATGGCCATTCTTTCTGTAGTGAGATGAAATCTCAGTGTTGTGTTAATTTGCATTTCCCGAATGACCATTGATGTTGAACATTTTTCCATATATTTATTTACCATTTGTATTTCTTTCTCTAAGAAGTGTGTATTCATCTCAGATGCCCATATTGGATTTGGTCCTTGAATTTTAGGGGCCTGATTTCTTTTAATTCTTTATACATTTTAGATAGAAGTCCTTTGTCTGAGGGACAGTTGGCTAAGATATCTTCCAAGTTCGTGGGTTTTCTTTTCACTCTGTTGGAGATTTTCTTTGACATGCAAAAACTTTTTAGTAAGATGAGATCCAGGTTATTGATTCTGGGAAGTGTTTCCCGTGTAATTTGATTTTTGTTCATGAACTCTCTGCCTACCGCTATGTCATCAAGATTTTTACCCACACTGTCTTCTAGTAAGTTTAGTGTCTCTGTTTTAATATTCAGATCTTTGATCCATTTTGATTTTATTTTAGTGCATGGTGATAGGCATGGGTCTAGTTTTAGTTTGTGGCATATAGAAAGCCAGTTTTTCCAGCACCATTTGTTAAAGAGGCTATCTTTCTTCCAATGTATATGTTTGGCCCCTTTGTCAAAGATGAGGTGGCTGAGTGTGTTTGTAGTTGTGACTGTATCTTCTAATCTATTCCATTGATCTTCAGGTCTGTTTTGATTCCAGTACCATGCTGATTTTATCACAGTGGCTTTGTAGTATAGTTTCAATTCAGGGATTGTGATGCCTCCTGTTTTACCTTAGTGGCCCAGAATTGCCTTTCCTATTTTAGGTCTTTTCTGGTTCCAAATGAATTTCAGGAATGCTTTCTCAAGTTCTGTGAGGTACGCAAGTGTTATTTTGATTGGGATTGCATTAA